>RCHQ01000141.1:0-147605 GCA_003676415.1 Plasmopara muralis | reverse complement strand
CGCAACTCTTGAAGCCATTCCTGATGAAGACACGATGTATTGTCTTGTTCCAGGCACTTGCTGCTTGCTTCAGTCCGAATAGCGTTGTTTAGTTGACATATATATCCTTGAGCATTGTCGACACCAAGCGGAACTTCCATTAAAACGTCGTCCGTCAACACGCTATTAAGAAAAGCCGTGTCGACGTCCAGCTCTTCCATTTGATAGTCGCATTCAGCACATATTGCGAAAATTATTTGGATCGAATTCATGTTGGCAACCGGGGAATAAGTCTCGAAAACGTCAACGCCATACTTCTGCTTGAAACTTTTCGCAATCAGTCGTGCCTTGTATCGCACAATAGCACCATTCTGATCACGCTTTTTTGGCAAATACCCATCGTGATCCAATTGTGCGTTCGATCTTCCCTCGTGGCTTCAATGCCCACGTTTGATTCTCTTCATGAGAGCAAAGCTCAGCACCCATTGCTTCACGCTGTTCTAATGCATCATCGCTTGCCATTGCTTGAGCATACGTAGTCGGTGAGTCCGTATCATCGTCAATACTCACAGCGTAGGCAAGAACGCCTTCCGCAATTAGTCCATCTTCGTCAATCCTAGCACGCTTCGGAGTCGGTGGGCCCTCACTGCCTTCTGTCGACTCTCCACCATCGGAGCCGTCTCTTAGCATTAGCACCGGCTCACGTCTTATTCGTGTTCGCTCCACTTCAGACAGAAACACCAAACAAGCTTTTTGTTGCACTTGGGACGGTTGATGATACTCCGTTAGCTAAAGTCTGTTTCGTACAGGGCTCTCAGAAGGCATTGACCGCTGTACAACGGCGCTTGGCGTACGATCCACATTATTCATTTCGATATCCTCGACTGTCTCTTCGACAGCTCCCATGGGATCGTCCGGAACTGACTGTCGATTCACTTGATGCTGAACATTGACTTCATCACCATCCTTCATTACTTGAACAATTGGTTCCGGCTTGAGCTTTTGCGTGTCGTAAATGCCGCCCACCTCACGCTCATCCAACTTTACAGAGCGGGTCGATTTGATCTTGGCATTCTTCAAGTCAAGCATGCGATAGCCTTTGACATTCTCTGCATAGCCAAAAAACATACAGTTGAAGCTCTTGGGTTCCAGTTTGGTCCGTTTCACATCGTCAATATGAGCGTAGCCTTGCGAACCAAACACGCAAAGGTGATCCATTTGAAGCTTCATCTTGAAAGCTAGCTCGTATGGCGTGATGACAGGGTAAACCGTATTGCTGAAGCGATTAATTAAATAAACCGCTGTATTTACCGCTTCCGCCCACCATTCCGTTGAAATACATTTGTAGTGTAACATGCTGCGGGTTTTCTCCGTGATAGTCCTGTTCATACGCTCCGCCACTCCGTTCTGCTGAGGGCTGTATGGAACGGAGCGCTGGTGTACAATGCCGTTCTCTTGACATATTCCAGCCATTTTCTTGTTCACAAACTCGGTTCCGTTGTCGGATCGCAAACACCTTAGTCGTGCGCCCCACTGGTTTTCGTATAACGACAGGAAATCCTTGAATTTGCCGGCCACTTCACTCTTGCTCTTGATCAGAAAAAGCGCAACATATCGTGAAAAATCATTCACAAACGTAAGAACTACTTGGCACCACCCTTCGAGGCAGTCCTCATTGTCCCCATAACATCTGTGTGAGCACGCTCTAACACACGTGTCGTCTTTGTCATCGAACGAGACGGAAACACCATGACCGTCTGCTTGCCATTCAAACACCCGGCACACAATGTTACCACACTTTGCTTGATAACTGGAATACCATTAGTTAATCGCGGTGCCCTGATCAGCGCATCCTTGCTGGGGTGCCCCATGCGTGCAAGCCAAAGCTCCGACTGATCGCCAGCCCCGAAAGATTCGACGAGACATGCTTCTTCTTGCTCACAGTCAAGAAAATACGACTTTCCAACTTTTGTACCCGACGCAATTGCTTGCTTCTTGTTCCAGATGACGCATGACGAACACAAAACCTCCACACTCATACCACGCTCTACCAGCTTGCCAACTGACAGCAATCTTCTGTCGAGTCCGGGAATGTGCAGAACTTCAACCATGCGAATGCCCATTCAGTCCTGACCAGTCAACTTCACCGTGCCGGCTCCTTTGACGAGCAACTTCCTCGGGTCTGCAATCGTAACTTCGATGCTAGCTTCTAGACCCTTGTAATCAAACAAGTCCTGCCTGTGAGGGGTCACGTGGGAAGGTGCTCCACTGTCAATCAGCCATCCTGGTGACTTCCCTTCACTAACAGCAAACACTGTGTCGTCGCTGTTGAATTTTTTACCGGCCGGGCGCTTCATGTGTCCAAACTGGTCACAGTTGAAGCACTTGCCCTTGAATTCGCCGTTATTGCGTGGAGGACCGCCTTTTAGTCCATTGTCCCGTCCACCTTTGAATCGTCTAGCATTTCCATTTACGCGAAACGCTTTCTCCGTAGCTTCTTTCCTCTGCGGCTTCTCTGATTCTCTGAGCAGCTTCTCCTTGACTTCAATCAACGAAATGTCCCTCGCATTTTCCACAATCGACGATATCAAGTCATACTCCGAAGGTAGTCTGCTGAGAAGTACCACCAGCTGGCGTGATACATGAATTTGCTCTCCCGTAGTCTGTAGTCCCACTACTAGCTCGTCAAAAGAGTCCAGATGCTCTGCAATGCTTGTTCCACTTTCCATCTTGAACTCGTGTAGTCGACGAGTCATCACCACACGATTGTGAAGAGTCGAGCGATTGTAGAAATCGCGGAGGGTTCCCCACATATTCATAGCACGCGTAGCCGACCAAATCTTGGTCTGGTGTTGGATCTCAACGCCTTGAGCAATGATGCCTAGCGCCTTGGCATCATTAACAAGCCACGCTTCCGTGACGTCCTTATCTTCCTTGACGGCAATGATGTGTCCCAGGAGACCCTTCCGCGCCGGGTCATTCTCATGTTGAACACCCAGTGGTAATAGTTATCACTTCCTAGGAGGAGCGCTTGTTCATAGTGGGCGAGGACGTTACTTGAGAAGGAAGGCTTGTTGCGGCTGTTAACCTGTTGAGTAGAAAGTAAAAACCGAAGTGAATATATATATATAGACCAATGAGCGGCTACCATATGTAATTACTAACTGTGACGTACTTGTAAAAACTGTGACGCCATCCGCCTGTTCAACATGCATTCAGCGGTGTAGTTTCAACACTATCACGTCTGACAATCGACAAGAGTTTCTTGTCATCTTAATTACTTTGATATTAAAACATCGAGCAATACAACTATATAGCAGGAGATCATAAAAATCTCGGTAAAGAGATGACTAACACACCGAACTTAAATGCAAGGACTCGTCGGAAAAAATACGGAAAAGTTGACTCAGAAGTTGCTGATAGATGTTTATGAAGCTTTAATTAATCGGGCACAAAGCTTTCCACGCAACTATTAATCGAATGAAAGGTGGCTTTTTTTTAAAGTGATCTTAAGCACGATAAGCAAGTATTGGAGCAGGTACCGAGTAAATTTATAATAGATTTTACCGACCGAAGCCAAAGATATTTGAAGAAGAATCCTCTCAATGGAGCAAAACAGAGTATAAAGTAATTGATATAGATGGGTATGGGACAGAAATCAAATTAACGAAAGAACATACATTGTACAAACAAGCAAGCAATCTGAACGTAGTCTAAGCAGGACAAACAGATGCACCTGTTGAATTCAAACTAAAATTGAAAAGTAGAAACGAGTTTGGACCACAAGAAGGAGGCAAATGGTAAAAGTAAATTGGAAAGGATAAGCTGACAGTGATAGCATCTGGGAGTCGAAAGTCAATTTCAAATTGGTTAACAAGAACAGGATGTCAAACTTGGAGAAATTATACTCTAACTTTAAAAACAACATCAATAACACAAAGATAGCTTGTAAATATATCACCAGAAAAGACACGCAATGCACCAGAGAGGCAAACAGGGTGGTTGCTGCACTCAGCATAACAACATCATCCAAATAAAGAGTGACTACCGATTATCTATAAGAAATGTAAAATGCTGGCTGTACATTGCGAGGATCTACAACAATATAAACGTCAGTCTAACACGACAAACATTTCTATCTTCCTAAGTAAAATATGATTTATTACATCTAATATGAAATTTCAGCATTTTACTGCTGATAGACGGTACGAAACTTGCTTGTAAGAAGCACTTAAGGATCCATTTGATGAGAACAAAAAAAAGTCGGAACTTCTCTATCATAAAAACAATTTGTGTCATCGATATACGAGTAGACACGGAGCAAACAGCTGGAGGCGAATACTTCATCCAGGTTTTCGCAGTGAGCAAAGTTAAGTCACCTAAGCTTTCATCCTAAGCTTTAGTTTTACCAATGTTGTGATATATTTGTAAGGAAAATTGCCTTTCGACAGCTCGTAAAGACATCGAATCTAATCTTCACGTTTGCATTTGCCAAAATATGGTTTCAAGTATCGTCGTAGCTTGTTCCTGCGGTAATGTGATTGCTAACTTCAAGCCTTTCTAACTTATCAGTAGCGATGCACACTCTTGATGACTATTTGCAGATTATCTCGAATGATTACATCACCATTTTCTTTCTTGGCAAGTTGATATCCTATTCACCTGAATTAAAATCAAGAAAAGGTACTCTGCGGACAGATTCGTTAATTGCTGTACGCTCTTTGCCAAGTGTCTTCTTGTCTATTTTCTTAGCGCTTGGTCAGCTTCTCGTAGAGGATTTGGAACTTGTTCTTGTTGTAATCAATAATCGTATCAGCGATCGTATTCACGTATCTAACATTACCGACACTAACTACATAAATAAATCATCTACTTCAACAGTCAAGCGATTACAGATTGATACACTTATATCAAGCTGTATTTTGCATCAACAGCTCCAAGAATTGCTTTCTTTAAGCAATCTTTAGCCTTATAAAATTGGTTTTCACCGAGTGTTTTATTAAATGCTTCAAAATCATATACGATGAAATGATTAAAGTAGAAATAAAGTTCTTGGGCTTTAACCCAAATTTGAAACATGACAATTTATTTTTGTTGGCTGTTGGACGGTACAGTGTCGCTTTATAAGGAAAAGCTTCTAACGTTTCGAATTCGTAATTTTTTCTTTGATTCTTTAGTCTAGTAGCACATCTAAAAACCATTTCACATTTCAGGGCGTGTCCGTTGTAATCCATGTTGTTGATAATTTCTCAGATTATATATCTAAAGCTTTTATTTTGGACATTTTATATGTTGGTAGAGCCAATTTAAACATATCAATATTCACTTTTCAGCAAATCTCGAGCTCATCGAATCGATTGGTTTGAATGCTTTATATGTAGCTACAGAACACACTCTTTTCTTTAGATAACTGAATGATGTTTTACTGCAGCAGTGATGCGTCGATAGTCTTTCGGGGGCTCGTCTTGCTTACGGAAAGCAAAACAGTTGAACATGCATTTCCGTTTTTTTAATAAGTCGATTATCCGATATTGCTTAACAACTACTCCACTATTAACAAGAGATTCATTTTTGTAGTCGATCACGACCTTGAGAGTAATAGTCTCCTGAAGTTTTATATGATCGAAAATCTTAGATTGAATATCTTTCTTAAAGTAAAAAGCGATCAGTTGGTTGATTATAGATGTATTCAATTGCGGCCGGAATTCGAAATCGAGTGCTTCTTCGAAACGTTCGTCGATCAGCTTGTATCCTAGCTGAACACTAACTTTGAATGTCTTGTCTTGATAAGATATTTTTTTTTTATAAAATGATTCAACAAATTAGGTCCTTGAAGTTTTGAAAGTTGGCTTACAAATGCATGTATTTGATAAGTTTGCTTTATTGATTTTGAATGTAAGGTGACTTTAGATATACACAACGCGTCCCTGCTTTATTACGAATTTCAATTCGACAAGCGTCTCTCTAAGCATTCAACTGAGTCTTTAGTCCAAATAATGAATTGAATGCATCCGAATGACAACCTGGATTAGCACGAAACTGATGACTTGAAAATGTTGCAACCACTGATAACAAGCTTTGCCTTGTCTGGCGAAGCCAGAATATGTGCCTGACAGAGGTATTAATACTATCGATAGCATGTTCTTGCTGTATATTTAGCGCCACGTAATGTACTCTTTTAATTGACGAACCGAGATTTGCAAAATCTAAACTGCTTACACTTGAGCAGATCTTTGCATAGCCCCATATCATCTTGTCCGCGGATGTTCATGTTTAGTTAAGCATGTAGGCACTCGCACTAGGAAAGAAAACGATAATATTTGCTCTGAGATCTTTTCCTTGTGTATATATAAGAAATGCCGTTGTTTTCTTGCCGTATGATATTTTCGACCACGTCTTAATGTTTCGTCCAACAGCGTTGAATCTTTAAAAGCACCTGAACCTTTTCTAAAAATTACGGCTGTGGCCTTATCGTCCGCTCTTCAGTGAAATTACGGATATAGCGTGGAAATATTGCTTAGGTATATAGCATCGCCAGAAAGTACTCTTTAGTGTGTCTGCCACTTTAAGCTGCCATGCTACCACAGACGCAACATTGTCTTACAATTCCCACACATCGTCTCGCGCTGCCCAATATCTCATAGACGCAGCCTACTCGGCAAACCCCATTGCGGCAAGACACACTAAGTTGAAAGGTTTTAAACATATGCAATTCATCTCAAAAGCAAAAGCTTGGCTTTGTATAAGGGTCCGCTACAGGCTTGCTTCATGGAAGGATGAGGACTGCTGAACAAATAACCTTCTTTTTTAGTAGTTTTTTGGAGCGCGCAATGTATTTTTACGCAATAGCGTCCTGCTAAACACGAGCGATCGGTGAATGGTTATAATTACTACTCGGACATCCTTTTCCAATATTAAATATACGGCAGTTTGATGCGATATAAAAGAAAAATAATCTTATTATGAATGTTGACTGCAGAGTCGTTGATAATAGTGATTATTCATTGACAGGAATGTGAAGAAAAATGTAAGTTTGGAGCGAAAGCTGTACAAATTTCAAAAACGGAGCTGAACCCTTGAGGTGTTGTGTGCTTTATAGCAAAACGTATAATTTATGCCCAAAGCGTATAAAAAGGCAAACTTCTTGCGCACTTGTCCTTTTCAGCCTTGAGAGACTTAAGAAATACCATGAGCCAATACTTATAGTGACCGCAGCTTTAAAGCGGATTTCGTTCATTGTGCGAATCTGGAAATCGGTCTCGGAGCCACTCAAATAGGTGATCAAGTACCTCTTCGCTCTCAGGATCTTCATAGACACTATGGAATACACCGTCAAAAACCTTGAGCATTTTGTCCGTGTTGGCAATTTTTTCGTAGAAACTTCTCGTCACGCTTGGATCCGCAACGTGATCTCCAGACCCAACGAGGAACAGAACGCTTAAAGCACAGAAGCTGCTATCAGTCTGTTGAATGCTTTTGTCTTTCACAATGCGGTGCATGGCTTTAAGTGTTTGCTGCATCGTCCTCGCGGTAATGTCGTTTTTGACTGCCAATGGATCGGCCTTGAAGTCTGTTAAAATGCCGGGATCTCGCCACAGCAGCTCATAGTCAACGCTCGGTATGAGACGCACTCGAGGTAGTAACAAAGCCAAGGGCTGGATAATTGCCGCCTGAACTTTCCAAACAGCCTTCATTTCCATCCCGACCGTCGGCGATGCCCAAAACGCGGCATGAAACTTATGCTGGTCAGAGAGCACGACGTGCAGCCCAATAAGTGACCCGAAAGATGAGCCGGCGATAAGCATGGGTGGCGCCAAGTGACCAGTTTGAGGAAAAATGACGTTTTTGGCAAACGTGACGTAAGTATTTGTGTCTTCCACGAGCTGCCGAAAACTGCGCACGTGGCCACGTGTTCTATGGCTGTCACAGGTGCTGGCACCGTGATTCACGAGGTCGTACGTGATGACGCCAAAGCCTTCAAAACACAAGCGCTCGTATAGCGAGATGAAGCGGCGGCAGTGATCACCAACACCGTGCAGATACAGCACGACGCCGCGTAGTATGCGATTCGATGGAGGGTACAGTACGAAGTAGAAGAGCAGTTGACCATGCGAGTTCATAAATTTGCCTTCAAATTGGCGCACACTCGACGGCGCTAGCAATCTCATCGAGCGGCTGAGGGACCCAGACGACGAAGACGATAGCGATGCTCGCGTTGCAGCTGACATGATTGCAACCTTAGCTGCACAATACTACAGAGTTGCAGCCACGGATGTGCAAAACGAAGTGGTGAATACCAGACTGGACACGAACGATCCAGGTTTCATTTTTATCGCTGCTCTTTTTTGATGCGTTTTTATTGGAGCCGTATGCAATCAGTACCGTCCACAATCTTCACCCTATGCTGTTGTGCCCTTGTCAGTAGAGTACAAAAACTAACCATCAAGAAGTTGTGCCGACCTCTTGTAAAGCACTTTTAGCACGTGCATGTGAGATCATTCAGAAATCGAAGCGGTACTCAACTGTACGTAGCTTTACATGTACTGTAAGTGAAGATGTACCATTTCGTCGATTCGCTGTGACCAATTTTTCTTGATCAAATCGTTTATAAAGGCTTATGAGTTGTGTTTTGTGCAATGCCAATCAATAATGCTCGCTGTTAGCATGACTAGGAACGTCAGTCAGTATACAACGAATGGGTCTGACTCTTAAAATAATCTGCCGCGTTTCTATTAAAGTTAGACTTTATTCTTCTGTTTTACCTTGGCACTAACTGCATCAACCATAAGCTTATTTCAGCAAAAGCGATCTTTGCTCTGATGAGCTATCCTGTTGGATCGTGTTCGGCGTCTATTATTATTGCGAAGTTGGGCCTTAGGTGTTTTGACAATTGAATGGCACGGGCGAAATCACTGTATTTTTTTTTACCAATTTGACCTTTCTAACGTACTACGAAGTGTGTTTACACATAGTCGGTATCTAATTGTTTTTAATCATTTGACAGCGAACTACAAGATATTTTAGGCAGACGTAGCTGGTGGGCCCTAGAATGTTTGGACGTTAAAAAATGCATCAGATGACGAGCACTCGGACATTAAAAAAGTTGGCTAACAACACACCGATGATCACCTAGTGGGGGCAACTTGATCTCAAATGGAAAAGCGATTAGAGACGTTGTGATGGAGTGTGCTCGCAACACTCGCAAGTCTCTTTTCGCACACCGGGGCTTCGACTACCGACTATTGAAATGAGTACTCCTATAAAGTGGCCTTGCTGAGGGTACTATCACTGACTAGACAAGTTCCACTTCTCTAAAGGCTCCTATGCGTTTAGTTGGTTGGATCAATCTTATTGAGACGTAGGACCAGAAATTGTACCTTCCGAAAATATTTGATAGAACTCCAGATACGTGACAATTTGGCTTTATTATTGCAGCTTGCGTGAGGTGGTCTTTCTTCTTTTTAAACGTGACTGTTTTTTATATAAGAACATGCAGTGCGCTGCACAAAATGGAAATTATCTCTTTGACCTCTTTTTAATAGTATGGGCAAGGATCACTATCACGTGTTGTGTATTTTTGCGCGACGCCGCCACATATGAGCCCAGTATTTCGTAAGTAGAAGGGAATCCCTACACGCTATTCATCACGTTGATCAGCAATTCTGGCAAGACTACACTTCCCGCCGCAAGGCTGGAGGCATCAAGGCCACGAGGTCATCTCAAGGCCCCTAATGATACTGCAGCAACAGTGCACAATCTGCTGACAGGTGAAATCAGCCGAGCAAGCTCGTACCAAAGGTACCGCCGCACTTCACCTTCGACTTTGCTAAAGCTAAAGCGAAGAGTGAGCGGATATCGCAGCTTCTTAAATGTTTATATCCAGCGCGTAGAAAGTGATTTGTCATATACAGCCGGTTCATGAGGCGTGAGTACCGTTGGTATGGTTTGCGATGCCGGCACCAATTCTTCGCTGTTTAAATTACCAAACAAGCATGGTGGTCTTCGAATTGACAGGCTGACTATGAGAGCTACATGGTTATTAGACTGATTATCTGTCAAGGCCAGGGTCTTAATATCATAGACACCTGGTACACGATTGGATCTCCCGGATTATCATAGATTGCGTTTCCTACACGAACTTATACTTTGCCCGTAAAATGAGAATCAAGCGAGAATCAAACCACTGTGATTGCATCTCGTGCTCTTGGGGCTCATCATTTTTATTGATTCTAAGCCCTAACTCAGCCGGAGCATGTGCCCTCTTGAAGAGTAAGCACAAATTTCCTAGGGTGATGAAGTTGACTATGAAGCCGGCATCCAGGCAGTGTGAGCCTGGCGTGTATCTTAAAATTATGTTGGTAGAACTGACGATAAAAAATTATTTGCATAATTCGAGGTTGTCGGTTGATCCAGAGATGGTGTCTTGGATGAGCTTTTCTGGCTCAATCAGCTCGTTGGTGGGCTTCTGGGAAGCGGCATAAGTCAAAGGGGTGACAGGAGATAAATAAACTTGACTTTTTTGGACTTAAGGAGTCCCGAGGCTTATTCAAGGGTGATAAGAAGGCTTTACACATCAGTATGTGTCACAATAGTTGATGCTATTTCCGTGTTGCGTGACATGGGTCACGTTATGCTTTGGCAATCAATATGCATAACTCGAGAGCCATAAAATACCTATATTACCACTGCCTGATGAATATCAGTAAAATCTACATGAGCATTTGTATCGATAAGTCAAAATAAAGTTTCGTTTATGTTTTCGATTGTAAGAACAGTAAGTATTGCTGTCAAGACTAATCTTCCCCTAAAATCGGGAGATAATGATCTTCATCTAGTATTGGCTCTAAACGAAAGTCTGAGACGAGATCTCATGCTTCTTTTAAGTAATGGTACGGCAGTTTTGCTACTAGACACTCTTTGATTGGAACAACCACGCTAGATAGTAAATCGTGAAGTATTTTTCGCGAGGATCAATTGTTATGAGTAGATTGAGTCGAGTTCACATTCTAAATTATACGTTGGAGATACTAAGGCTAATAGGGACTCATTTGATGGGGCAGACAGTGATCTACGACTTTTTTGGTTCTTTCAATAGAATGTGAAAGAGACGACTTGAATTTACGCTTTCTCTGATTATATAACTGTGCAGCCACGCTGCACATAAGGCTGTGGGCTTCAAGCGATTGACTTAGCCTGAAGCTTTCTACAAAGGGGAGATACGTTTTGACGCAATTGAGGCTCTTCGCACTAAGATTTACGATGGTCGATTGGATTGTGGCGTTAGTGGGTCACACAAATGTATCTTTTCCAAGGGTCCAAAGAGCGTGGGGTAGCCTCAAAGAATCCTCTGCCGTCAACTTCGAGAAGAAACTCAAACTCGTACATTCACTAGCGCAAAAAGCTGTCGCTTTTCATAAAGGGAGACGACCTTCTCCGACGCTCTTTTGTCACTAAGGCCATCCGTGTTTCTATGTAAATTGCGTATTGCAGCAGAGGCGATTACACGGGTGTCAAAAAGATCGCGAGAAATAGCACAGTTTTCTTGCTTTATATACCTCGTGGAAGCCGTTTGACCGGCTTTGGAAATATTAGCTGAAAGCCGTTGCAATCAAAGATCAGCAGCATGGCCATTTTGTTAGTTCGCGGATTTTTCGCCACATATGTATAACTGTGGTCGGATTGTATCTTTACCCGCGCTCAAAGCTTGAGCCTTTTAGTCCCGATTCTGTATTATCATATGAAGCTTTGACATCTCCCTGGGTATCTTCAACTATGTGAGTAAATCTAACTCCAAGCTCACAGGCTTAAATGGCTTCCTATTGTGGGCTGTAGCTCTGTTGTGGCTCACTCAGTCTTTGAACTGGTAAACTAATTGAACCGCGATGATAACGGTGTTACCGAACTAGATCGAAACCGCCTTTGTCTCAAGGCTCCAAGTATAGACATCTATTCCAAACTAAAAGCATTAATTTGGCCGTCGTAAGGTCGAGCTGAAATAGTGGTTCGTTGTAATTAAGTCCATGTTGCTAGCGTCGGCCTTCTGTAAAACGTCTGTGGTGCGCAATGTAGATAAGGGTATTCTTTACTGCCGTGGCTCGCATCAGCTAAGTTATAGCTATTTAGAAGGTCTCATCTTTCCTTCAGATCAGCTGACAACTCGCGTCGATGTCCAGTGTTGGGCTGGTCGCACAGCTCATTTCTAACTGCTTTGGTGATATCGGTCTTCAACCTCCAATACGGGATAAAGCTTAGATTGTCACTTTTAGTACCCTCTTTTCCTGGTCCACAGTGTTCGTTAAGCTCGTCAACAAAGGCGTTAAGCTCGATTTTCACCCTTGAGAATTGTCATAGACTCTCGTGCCTTTACGGGGGAAGAATTTTGCATTGTCGTAAGACTGATGACAAGTCAAACACCATTCAGAATTTACCTTCGGGTAAATGAATTATCTTACCACGTTGTTGTTAGCTTGGAGGTTAACTACAGCCTTTTCGAAAGAGAGTGCTTGCCAGAAGTCCCATCGTGTTTCAGATAATTTTTCAACGCTCAAAGAAGAGAGTTCCAGCAGACCATCGGAAAAAGGAGAATTGTATCAACCGTTTTCCGCCATGGTATAGTGGATGGTGCTTAGCAAGCGTTTTTCACCTAAGCGTTTTGCGCCATCTCTCAGCTTGCCGATCACGGGACAGAAGCAGTCCTTGACGTAGATGCAGCCTCAGACGTAGGGTTCACCTTTGGTGTGAAGGCATCCTTGAGAGCCGAGGCAACCATCTAAGAAGTCGGGCTTTATCATTGTTAGACAACTTGGTCGACGGCAGCCTTCTTCACTGTCTCTTATATTGTGACCCGTCATATCAAATTATTCATGATCTACCCACTTACCATTACTTTGGTTCATCTTACGCATCAATACATTTGAGATGTGGGGCGCATTACAATCTACCTGTCGGACCAGAAGTCCGAATCGATGATCTGATCAATCTTGACCAATGGATTTAACAAATCGCACGTACATATTCGTATTGACCAATGGATTTAACAAATCGCACATACATATTCGTAAGAAATGATCAGCAATTGCTTCAGAAGAAGCCCCAGGATGACTTCTTCGAGAGATCATTAGAAGCAGAGATTAGGAACTGAGAAGTGACTTAAGTATAAATGCGAGACAAGCTCCTTTGGGACACACACGTTTTTTTGGGGGGAAGCCAATGTCTCTATGGTAGAAAAGATTTGATCAACGTAAAAATCGTATGCTATGTATCCGGAGAGTCAAATCGATCGCCTTCAATCAAGTCCACCGATGTCACTCACGCTCGATGTCTATTGAGTGCAACCCAGGAGCGTGCAAATCGTAATCCCAACGGTTTCAAATGTATTTGCCAGCACATGCACGGGTGCTGCAGCTCCGGGAGTTGTGGTCTTGTTTGGCTAACTTTCGAGCCTCAAGTGCGTAGTTGTACCGTTACGGGAGGTAATCGTTTGACTTGCGCTTGTTGAAATAAAAGTTGAGGCGCTCAATGGTCGAAGCATGTTCTGGCTCAGTTCTCCTTTCGTGGCTATCGCTGCGTGTAAGCTGACACTTACACTTCGATTTTGGCTGACGGTGAATACGGCTAGATTTTACCCAAATAGAGCACTGAGTTTGCTCATATTATGAGCTCAGAATCAATACATACTAGCTCGAAGGGTCGTCAAGCGCATCTGCTAACCTTTCTTGGTTATGACCTTAAGCAGTCTAATAGAGCGGGTGCAGTTTAGTCTTAGAGACAACAGTAACTGTAATTGTCGGTAGCTTTGGAAATTCGATAGAGGCTGGATTTTAATCTTAAGTATGTTTTGTTACATCTCTCTTCTAATTACTTTTTAATATATCGAATTTTTAGCCAGTTTGTCTTGTACGTTGTTTAGACACAAAGCTTGTTCGACACAAATCCAACAAATTGCTTACAAAACTTATAAATAAGGGCCGATTTCATCAAGTCGCTCGGTTTATCCTCCATTAACTGGTCTAGAGCCATTATGTGGTGGAGATAATGAAGCACAAGAGCTAGCGAACCCTTTTACGATTGCGCGATGCATGAGTGGCATTATTCAGTGCAGACGTTACGAGTGGAGGCGTGGTCCTCCAACGCTTAAAAATGTTTGCGCACATCCAGCGTAACAAGTCTTTGTCAACGCAATTTGCTTTCGCTGTCTGATCCTTGGTCTGCGAATAGTCTACTGTGATTTTGTTTAGTCTGGTGCCAAGTACCCAAAGAGCAGGGTCGCAAATAAAAGTGACAATTGACTCTGGGAGCTCGTGCAGCAGTCAAGGAATTGCTGCTGCTATGTTACCTTTAACTGTGTCCACCACAGTCGCTCAATGCGCCTTTCTGTTTAGTCAATTAACAAGTACCGCAAGACTATTGTTGTCTTTGCATAGTGTTAGACTACCAACACTGCGATGGCCCCGCCGAGCTTTGCAATAGTTTGGCTACATTTGGCAAATTTATTCGATTGTGGCACAGTATGCACGTGTGTACATATATACTGACCCACTTATACAACTCAGTACACCAAAAGTGGGTTCTTGCGTCTTCTTTTGATCGAGATAATCGACGAGGGCTGTATCGTGGTAATCGCAAAACTTCAAATTCTGATCGTGAAAAGCCAATTCGAGTAAGTCGTAATCTCGATGAGTGCTGTGAAAATAGCCCGACTATTATCGAGAGCCGATGTAGCTTCGCGCTTAGGCGCGTCGACATCTAATTATCAATGCCTTCATTTATATCGCTTCCCAGAGCGGTTGGCAGAGCCACGCACATGTTGTCTTACGTAAACGTGCCACTGACTCGACCTTATACAAACAAGGTCACGATTGTGACATGAGCTGACTCAAAGACTGCGACGCCATAATGCATCGACCATGATATTCTGCCTTCTTGTTTCTGTTTTCCCTCGACGTTACGCTTTGTATTAAAAGAGAGCCAACTATGTCGTTCTCTACGAGAGGGAAGGCGGAAGTATCACAGTACATAAAGACACCCGATCCGTACACATTATGAGCGCTTTGAAGCTTAGAGGGTGGACCCATCACTTGATGAGAGCGTTTTTTTTTGCTTGCAGCACTTTGTCATGGTCTGGATTGTTCATCTGAGCTACCAAGGAACGCGATCGCTCCTTCTCGTTCCTCGATGTCGAATTGTAGTAGTGCGATGCCAATGGCATTCAAAGAATTCACTAACAGGCGTTCCGGGTCTGGCTAGGACATAATCGGCGCTCTTTCAAAACCTCGTCACAGGATATTCGATGTTAGGCTTTTTAAGCTTATTCTATGTCCTAGCTTGTGGACGTAGGACAGTGGGCTAGCTCTTCTGGTAATTTAGTCTGTATTTGCAAAATGCCGGGCAAATAAGTATCATTACCTTTGTCTTTCAAGCTCAATAATATTTATCAGCCCATAATGACTTGCACCTTGACGGGATCTGCATAAAGCACCATAGTTTTTTGGCGCCAAAGATGCGCACACCTTCAATAGCATTAACTTTTTTCGTATGCATGCACTAAAGCACTGTTCGCAGGTGGATGGTTGTTGTTTTCTCTTGTGCTCGACATAAATATGTATGAGCATAGGCCTGATCAATCGTGTCACCAGAAAATTTTACGTTGAAGGCGCGTTCGAGAGCTGGGTGATCACGCTCACAGTACACCGCTCAGAGCGCTGACCGCAGTCAATTTTAACGGTATGTCACTCTATAGCTTGAGGAGTCGGAAATATCCGTCAAGTAAGTCGAGTGCACTGTACATTGAACCTTCCACTTTTTTGTTCTGTCGCACATTCTTATTAAAAATTGGCGCCAGCATTAGTATGCTGATCACATCTAGTTTCACCTTGCAGCGACGTTTTGGCCTCTACTTGCACATATCAGTGGGTTACGTACCATACACAAACCTTGACCATGTTGCCTTGGTTCAAATCCAATAATGTCGCTCATGTCATGCAGCAAATGATGCATCGTCAAAATTGCTGATAATAATTTTTCGAGCTTCCGTTTCCTTACACAATTTATGTCTATTTACACCATTTTTAACACGGCCTCACCAAGAGCGCTTCTGCTTTCTTGCAGAAGCGGGTCAACACCGCTAGAGGCAATGCGATGGCACCCATGGTCATTGACTATAAGCAACCCTGTCGTCCTGACTCTCCATCCACACCATAATAGATCAAGGTGTATAGTTTTGTTTACGTCGCTGTGCGAGCAGCAACAATTTCACGTTGGTGTGCTCGCAGCTACTGCGATTAAGATTTGGCAGGGGGTATGTTCAGCGATCTATTTGACTTTGTACAAGACAGTGGTAAATGCAGCGGAGTAAGATACCTTCAGCTCGATCCATTGGATGTAGCAGTGTGGAGCCTTCGTGGGTGATACCTCCCACGATAAAAATTATACTACGTATTCGTGGTATCACCCACGAATACGTAGTATAATTTTTATCGGCCACAATCTATCAAGCATAGCTCTAATATGCAGTGCTCTTAGATGCATCTATAGTTCACCACAGAGACGCTAGTCGCTTTCTTAATTCAAGCAACATTAGCGGACAGCTAATCCACCCGAAAAAATGACTTCTCTCTCAGTTTTCGATCTGGACCACCTAAATCCTCCAATTTAGTACGAATTCGAAGTGACCACCGTTCTCATAATTGTGTGTTCGTTCATTGCATTCCTATGTCATCCGTCTTCGAGCTTATGAAATTTTTGGAAGTGATCACAATGAAGGTTGAGCGTGGGTGTGATGCAGCGAAATGAAGCACAGGCTGACCTTCAAAGAAGGAAATGCACATGATATTTGGGAAGATCTGTCACGCAGCTAGATTGACAAGTCAGCCTGGCCTCGTGAATTGGTTCGACAGCGCTGACGCACATTTTCCAGGTATCGTCTGCGAGTAGGGGTGGTAATGCTGTCACACAAGATCCGATCAATCGAGGCAATACTTGAGCTATTTAAAGTCACTGGAATGAGAGCCTAGCCGCGCAAAAGAGTCGAACCCTTTAATTTGTGCCGTGAGCACGTCGATTTATTCGTGAGTAATTTGAAGGATTGTGGGTTATCTAGTTGCCTGGATTTGATCCAGCTCCCGGCAGCTAGTTGGTCAGAAGCAGTTATATGGGAAGTAGTGTCGGGGAAAAGCTCTTTTAAATATAGAGAATTGGTCAGGACCTATGTACTAGGCCTGCACCAAAGCGTACATCCAGGCCATAATGTCGAGATAAATTACAAAAAAGACAGCGCTTCAAAATTTGGTAAACTAGAATTTGATAGCGGTCTGCAGTGGGTTCTTGTCACAAAGCATCTTTAATGCCGAGATATTGAAGCTTCACTTCACCGGCCACAAATGATCGAGTATCGGCACAACAGTCCCATTTTTTCTTGCACCATTATTTACAACTACACTGCTAGATGCTGCTGACCTGTTAAAATAGGTTATGCCTTTTGTAGTTATTGGATGCATATCCTTCAAAGGAGCGCTAAATTATCCTTCAAACCTTTTGTAAATATACCCCTTCGTCGTGAATACAAGCATGGCCGAATTCGTCGTCTCGTTCGAGTAACTGCGTCTCTAGTAGGGGTGTACTGGCCCCGTACTTAGTCGGTGTGGTGATCATCCATCTACGTTAGCCATCTCGATCTAATTGCTTGCCGGTATGCTCGAGGGCTAAGGTAAATAATTACCAATTGGCTGGCTTCGCTCCACCCCGATCTGACCAGGAGTCTGATTTGGTGTGGCCTTTTTGATTTGGTCGATATAAAACGAGTTGGGAAACTCTATTTATTTAAGAACGAATTGCCTACTGAATATGTGCGTTTTATGTAATCTGTCGTAAGCGACATCAAAATATAGCCTTAAATCTACGTGCTGACGCACCATTTGGGAGTTTTTTGAACTCGATAAAACGCTAAATAGTCTACCACTTTTACGTATGCTGCGATCGATAAAATTCTTTGGGTAATTAAAACTGCTACAACAGATGTACAGGGGACTTGCCGTGAGTTGGCAAAAGGTGAAAGTCAAAGGTTGGATCAAGACTCAGAAGTAGGTGATTAAAGCCTTGGACGGTATCGTTAAGTATGATGAAGCACAAAGTCGGTGCCATTTTGATACCAAATTGGTCACCGTCCTTATACACTGTCCAAGCAGCTTGGCTATCTCGGCGGCGCTGATTCAGATTTACGCAGGCATAATCATGCCGATAACATTTATAGGTCATATGTGATAGCCAGACAGGCTAAACTACAGCGTGGTCAAAAGGAATGCATCGAGCCAAACTACAGCATGATCAAGGGGAATGCACCGAAGTGTGGCTGATGCAACGTTTTGGTTAGCAAGGATTACCTAACCTAATCTCTTTGTCCTAACAGACGATACGAAATATGAAATGTGTTAAGGAAGATATTGCCAGACTTCTCGTAAAATATTGCTCTAAAATAAATTTGGCCTCTTTTTTGGCTTCGATTGCCAAAACGATGTAATCTCTTCAGTTCCTCTGCGGTTCCGCTACGTGCAATCTTGCAGCAAAATAAAATGTGAAGTTTGACCGATCAGCTTGTCCCAAAAGCGTTGGCTGTGCATACAGTACAATCATATAGAATTGACCTGTTTGGGATATCCTAATAGCGATTGCCCCATTGACAGCAGAGAGCCACATAAAGCTTTAAATGTCTGATATTCATTAAATATAGAAACGGATCGCTCCAAAGTCGGACGTGTCTATATTCTAGTGTTCCAATAGATTAGCGGCAAGATCGGAGGTTAGGTGTCTGAGCTAACTCTAACTCGGCTTGAAAGTTTGTGCTGAATTAGCTGAGAAACGAGCCGATGCATGATCTTATGCATGTCAGACGTCGGCGAGACCAAAGCATCGACCTGTTAACAAGCGCATCATTGCAACAACAAATTGGACCAGCACTAGCTTTTGAGATGAATTACGAAGCTTTTAATCTTTTAAATCGGCTACTGGGTCTCCTAATCATGAATATTGACAATCCGGCAGCGCACATAATTGCGGTGATCAACTTGCTAGGATTCTTGAAGAACTTAATACATCGGATCAGATTAGACGAAGTACTTCAATTCCAAGACAAAAACTACATGGTCGCGGAGATATAAGTAGAGATTTAGTAGAGCTTAGCGTAGACGGGGCGCAGTAAAATAGCAAGATTGCGATCAGCTAAATGGTTGACCAAAACTAGCTGATTTATTGTCTGCCTTAAAAATGGAGAGACATTATGGTAAGCACCAATTTGATCTCAAAATTGTTTGGACGGAAAAACCTGCACCATAAAATCGTACACCTTTATATTTTAGAGGACATCTAGGATTCGGTCGGACTTACTTGCAGGTCGGGGCGCATTTTCATCAGTGTGATTTGTTCAGGTGCAACGGTATGCACAACAATATGTGGACATCAGACTAGGAACAGGCATTTGAAGCTTCAAGTAAGGTTGCCAAGTAGCATGAGCAAGTTACTATTTCCAGTGTTTTGCGATAAGCCATACTTAGTCTCTGTCCGATGCTGCATAGGAAACAAAAATCTTGTAATATAAAACGATCGGCTTTTATATATGTAGCGGACAAGACAAGTAATAGGAGTATCGCCTAAAAGCTGCGGAGAATTCATTTTGTGTTAATTTGGAGCCAGAGACATTACTCGATATGATTAAGGAGGGCCTGGCTTTTATATAAGGCTTCGTAATTTCTTACAACTTCCCGAACGCATTTTTGGGACAGAGGACGTGCAAGATGATGACGTGTTGATTTAAAGCCTACACGTCAGAGCGAATGGCGCAGATCTTGACGCAAAATTTAGTAAGATACCATTCAGACAAGCATGCGGAGTGATAAAGCTTTGCGCTCAAAACGGCAGACTCCGTTCTCTTTGGTACATAAACGAGATGCCTGATTTTATTTTGATGTGAGATTACCGCTTAATTGACGTAATTGCACTCCACCATTGACAGTAGTAACCCACGGCAGTACGAGCACGCTCGTGATCGAGTAGATCAGGTTACGGCATGGGTGAGCAGCACAAAAAAATCCCTTGTTTCACGACATCAAGACTGGCGACCAAGATGCAACAATACAGTCAGTTCTACATCACACCAAATGTGTTAGATGTATCTATTTCGTTTAAAAGAAGGATGTGTGCAAATATTCATACATTTGTACAATGAACCTTTTCAGGTGAGGCCTACCAATACTGCTCAACTCCCACTATTATAACAAACTGAAAGCTTATGTACATTCTAATGGGACTCTGATATCAAAACCAGCTGAAAATTGGAGTTAAAGAAGGACAAAATACAAAAGAAGTCGTACGAGGTACGACTCAATTACGAAAATCGAATTGTCTGAAAAGAAAAGATTATGATGACTCTTGTTGGATCAATGAGGTTAGTCCAAATCATGAATTTGTCAAAGATTCGAGCAAAATATGATAAAAGTACGCAGATCTGAGGTGACACAACCTCAGAGGTACAATATATAACGCTTTTGTGGCTGGATGGCCATTATTGGAGAGGTAGAAGAGTCCGCAGGCTGGCTGCAAGTTAAAAGAAAAAAAGGAAGGCTGACATGACTTGTATGTTAGAATCGAAATAGACTGTAAAAAGGAGCACTCATAGCACAATATCAAAAATTGTGCGTACCCCGGCCAGCTGAAGAAAAGTTTCTCAGCGAGCGCTTTCTCAAAATCGAAACCGCTTTTTGCCTTCATAAATAGAAGATAGATCCCGATACACACTAGTCAAGGCTGTGCGTTAGGAAAGGTGTGCTCACAATAGACTCACATATTCTGTCTTGGATCATTTTTAAGTTCAAGTCGTTCAATAAACTTATGATTCATTATTTAAGTAAGATTGAGGCCAGTCTTGAGCACGTCCAATGAAGAAGGGTCCACCAGCTTTCGAACATAAGCTTTAGTGATACGACCCAGCCCGCGACTGATCAGATATCCTGGCCAAGGAAGGGTAAAAGAGCAAAAGCCTCGTTGGTGCAAGCTGTCGTAGCTATTTGTTTGAAGTAAGCTTGAATAAAGGTTTTATATTCGATTTATATGTACGCCAAATACGAGTCGCAGGCTCGAGTTGCAGTAAACCACGATAGATTGTAAGGAAGTGCTTACATATCTGTATATCTAGGACACTATCCTATCAAGAAGCTAGGAGCAGCCATGTGTCTCCATACTTAAATCTATGTGTAAATCAAGAATCACACGAAAGGGAATATGAGTTGAATTTGAAAGTAATCTCGTTATTGTCGAAAAACAACAAGTGCTTTTATTCGTCGTAGCACTCAGACATAAAACAGCTTCAATTTTGCAATCATGAATTTGTTTATATACAGAATGCCTGCTTATATGCATTAAACAAAGGTCGTAGGATTGTGTACAGCTTTATTGCTAACTAGTCAATGATGCTCAAATCGACCCATGACTTATGCCACACATTAAAGTAATGCCCTGTCACACACTGCGTCCGTATAACCCTGTTACACTATCACTCATCATATATGGGGCTTAGTAAGTCAACTTTTTTCTTAAGAGATCCTGGCAATCAGACGCCACCGTCGTGAATTTCATCGCTTTCCAAAAGCCATAACAGCAAATTAAGTACGCCTCAAAGCTCATTTCGAAATACAGACATCGGGCCATCAGCTTGTTGATCGCACCTAAAGAGACACGAGCCAAATTCACCATGTTCAAATCCTCAAAGGCATTCTAAGTTGCGTGTGTTTCCCGCCGCGTCGCTGACATGAAAAAATCTGATCATGCAGATCGGCGAGCATCTCATTGTGGCAGGTGGTCAAGTCTTCAAAGCTGATACTGTTGCTCTTCAGCTCTAGAAATTAATTTTGACGCTCTTGCAAAATGCGATGGCGCTCCGTGACCTCGATATATGAAGCCTTTGATTGTTGCGTTGTAACGGCGTTGGCATAAGGAGACAAAGAGAATGTTGCGGTACCCGCAAATGTCAATTCCATCCGCTGGAGATCTTTCATTAATAGTCTTCGAGAGCTTTTAGCAAGTATTTGATCAAATTCCATATGTGATGCGTCCAGAGCATTCGTACTTACCAAGAATCTCCCAAAATTTCATGTTGGAGCGTAAGGATGGGTTAATTAAACGTAGCTGAGCTGAGTCACTGCCTGTAAACACCCAATCAAGCCCCATCTCAACGAACCATTGTCATGATCCCTGCTAACCCAAGCGAGCTATAGCTATAGGCAATCAAACCCTGGATGTATTCTACTTGGAGCGGAAGTCTATCGTTTGAGCGACTGGCAGCCTTTATGACAATTCTGTCCTCGCTGATATCGTGTCGCTGGGTGTACTAACAGCCATGGAAAAATACACGACTGCTACTTCCAAATTTAGTAGTCGATCACACTTGCTACCTCCCCAAAAAGTCATAGTTATGACGCGATCTAGTTTTTTTAACTATGTAAAAAAACTGCTTAGAGAATTTCCGCTACGAATGCGGTACGGAGCAATGATCATCTCAAAGTGCTTTAACCTTATCATTATGCTTCAAGGCTAATTATTATGCGTCCAATGACTGTCAAATAGACACTTAAGGTGTCAGCTTGGAGCGTAAGAACTATGGCTTGGGAGTTTATTATGCCACTGCCTGCGAACACCCAATTGTGCCTAAAATAATCGGTCCCTAAGCATCACCTTGCACACCCCAGTGATGCGAGTGAGCATTATGACCAATTGAAGAGTAAAGTTTGATGTCAGTACGTTTGGTAGACATGAGACGATCGTAGTCAAGCATTTAGTAAAAAGCTTTATTAAAACAAAAGTGGGATGTCGAGAACTTTCAAATGGCAAGATTGACAGCGTACTGATTTTATTTCAATGTAAATCGAAATAGATCAGTAGTATGAAAATTAGTTTAACGTTAATTTAAATATTGTCCAATTGCACGACTTGCTTAGTACGATCGCACGTACAAAATTTCCTCAGCTAGTCGATTTAGTGGATCGTCCGAGCTAAGTTCCACGTATGATCTAGATTGCCAACCTCCGGAAGAATGCGGGTACGATCGCCTCGAGCTATTCTGCTAAGATTCACACAGCATGCTTCAAATCCCGGTAGGACCTCAAATACATTGCTCATGCTAATCACGATTCGTCCCATCTTGCTGCATACTACATCAACGTTTTTTGCAATTCGTCATCGAGACAACAGCTCTAGTTCTCTGGGGTTATGTTTTGTATGTACGATCTGCTCGCAAAGATTCACACAAGTTATTAGCCGTTGGGTAAGCTCGGCCGATCATGTGAGTGAGTGACAGCGATTGACCGTTACCTAGTGCACGTACCTACTAGATTTTTTTTCCCACCAATAAAGGTCACAGGATGACCAGTCATTCCACGATAATTATATGATTGGCAGAGAATAGGAAGTAAGGATTGACTCAAGCCGAAGGACAGCTTTTTTGAACTACACAAACAGCCGATATATTTATGGCAAGATTGTTTTGGCTGACACAGGCCCCTCATGGTACGCATCTGAAGAAATACGTCAAATCGGACTTTTAAATACTGTCTGGTATACGCAATTAATTCTCCCTACAAAAAACAGAAGAAGTAATCACACAAAAGAGCTGATTTAGTCAAATATCTGCCTGGCGCGCTATCAAAAATTGCACACGAACAAGTCACTCGTTCCATGTCCCGCCAAGACGGAGCCCACAACTAAATGAAAACTCCCGTCAAGAACCAACCAAGGGAGGCACTAAGCCTCGCCAATTGATAAAAATTAGACAATTCAGCAAACTTCTGGTTATCAGAATACTTCTTCCGTACGCTTGTATTCCAAAGCGCAGTATAGTTGAGCTTTAAACGAATTTGACAAGAGTACTCCACTGCAAATTTGCGGGTCGGTGCTGATGGCGACTGTGGACCAATTTCATGTTTGTCACATCGATAGAGCTATGACCTAGTTAATTAAGCCAATCAGTCAGCAAGTTCGCTTAATTTTTTTCGAAGTAATTGTGTGCGTGTGTGGCAAAGTACAACTTGCAAATTAAGATCAAGTCAGGTAAAACCTTGTAGAAATTTTGAGAAGACAATCGGAATAGCTCATACTTTGTTGTAACTCCTCGAGTTAAAATTTTGAAAAAAGGTACATTGACTATAAATTTTGCCTTGTCTCCTTCATCACTTTTCCAGTTGCCACAGTAAACCGAAAAGCTTGTACCATTCATAAATAAATGGCTTGTACTTAGTAGTAGACGTTTATGCTGTATATTAGGCAGCTTTAGTGTTCAATATAGAAGGAAAAAAAGAAGTAATAAAACTATCAAATAACCGTTCTTAATCTGCAATCTAATTGCATTTAATATATTTTTTGATCGTGAGCGGTCGTTGCGTGCTTTACCTCCTAAGCAGAATCTGTGTGAGCCTTACACATATAGAGCTGCTTTAAGATTGCGTCGCATATTTAGCATGTATTGCAGACTTGTATGCCAGCATAGAAAAAGGCTTAGAAAATTTGCAGCTTTTGCGCTGGGGTGTTTGTGCGATGACTCAGGGTTAACACAATGCATTTTTTGGAAAAGGAAATGCTAGCTTTTAATCGATAACCACACTACAATTTATGTTATATTGTTTTAAGGCAAAAATGTCTATTTAAGCTTTCCACGCGACTTGTAAAGTAGTATTTATCTTAAGTGCGGAGACTGACAAAAAAGAGCTGCGGGTTGCCATACTACTAATAAAAAGGACCAGATGTTTTACAGGATATTGATAGCCGTCAAATCATAAATTTGCCAGATGATGCTAGGTCGAGCGTCCGCTCTTCGCTTGCTCGACCAAATCACTAGATAGTGTAACACGTATTTTACGACGCACTCTGCTGAAGCAAATTTTCTGGGTGGGAATGAAATGCAGTTTGCTAATGTTGCTCGGCATTAGAGTACACACACTATTGCTGAGAAGGATCAATTTGTGTCAAGAACATTGCCCGGTTCTTTAACCTTGTGCATAAACACGTACCTCGTCAAGTAGTAAGCCACGCGAGATCCGAGTATGAGTGCGCGCAAAAGTAAGGTCCTTTGTGTGCAATACATGTACTTCATCAATTAAATCATTACTTCATTTACATATATGCGCTCTTTTTATCATGGCAATACAAAAAGTGTTAATTTGTCTGACTAAGGTATGGATTAAAAAAAAGGAGTAATGTGGTGCAGCTTCCAAGTTTGAGATGCTAGACGGCCATAACAACAACTCGCATGTATGCACAATAATCAGATTTAAGCATTTAAGGAAAATAGGTAATACTATTAAGAAACCTCTTTTGAATTATACCTATTTTCATGGTTTTCGAAGCCCTCCGAATTTGCCGTTGATAGGAACCTCCGCTGTCACGCTGCATAAGACATTGGGAATTTAATACTTTGCTAGTGAATTCAGTTAAGCGGATAGAGGCAAAAACTTTTTCAAAGCCGCTAAGTGCTATTCTTGTAGCTCTCGCGCTGTATAAACGGGACATTTATTACGTGCCGCGCAGAGCCGCGGTGCGCTTGTGTCTCGGCTCCCGCCGCCGTGCGCTATCATAGCCCATTTATTAAATCGAGTCTTGTTACCGTTGAGTGAGTCACAACAACGATGAAAAAACCTGTTTTTAAGATAATACGTATCTACAACTCCGTTGTCGCCATCATTACATTGCTCTGCGAGCGTGCGCCACTCGTTTCGCTTCAGGCTTTAATGATCTGAAGCGAAACGAGTGGCGCACGTCCTGCTTGACAATCATCGGTAAAGTACTTCTCAATCGATGTACGCGTATCTTTATGTAGCCATTCGTTCCGAACATACTTTGGGTGTATACTGTAAGATTTCACTCTACAAAACGCTTCATATCTCTGAGAATTAAGTGAAATCTATGAATCGAGTCTGTGACATATGCTGTGCGAAGCTGCCACTGTCTTTGTGACGATTAGCCAAATGATGGTGATTATCGTGCCAAAGAGAGCGCAAATCAAAGCGGAGAAGACGAGGTTGCCGCACCAAACTAGCTCGGGCTACGATTTTGTGGTATGTGCGAGGCGGGTCCAGCGCCAACTTATTTATCGCAGGATTGCGACGCCAATCTTTGAGAGCGAAAGAGAGGAAATGCTATTCATTTTTTCATCTTTGGATTGTAATAGCTGATGCTCCGCAGCTACACACTTTTGCAGTATAAGTACATAGTAACCGGTATGAAGGCGGCCACATACAAGCAAAGCTGAATTTTATAATTCTCGTGCACCGTAATATTTGATAAATCGAAGTAGACACAGTTCTACATGTGAATAGACATTTCTTTAAATGGCCCGTGTACACACTTTAAAGCGATTTCGCCATTTACCCATCACGAGGTGTGCGCAACCATTGTTTGGCAAGATAGTGCCATCATTCGTTAAGAGGCCTTATCAAGATTCATGTCATCGAAACTTGTGTACTGTAAAAACTCTGGCAAGGCGAGATGTGCGTGTATCTTCTCTGCCCAGACTTCAAAAGATGCAGTTTTAGCATGATACATGTCCTTGTTACAGGAAGGGGGTGGCGGCCAGTTTGCCTTTAGGCCGGCCACAAACGGATTCACCCACGGCCGTGCAAGTCACAAAGACGTCACCTACCCCGTACACCATCACGGTAATCTAGCTACTCGGGTGTGACAACCAAGAACTCATGCAGCCCACCACAAGCACTAAGCTTCAAGCCGACGTTGCTGTCGCTCATCCATCGTCGTCAACGTCCAACACTTCTATAACTTCCGGCTCCTTATCCTGGCCCGAGCTCAAGCACCTGAACGCCGCAGTGACCATCAAACCTCTCGAAAGCGACACTTATCTGCGCAACCGCAAGCGCCAACGACCTTCTACTCCAACGTCGCCCACCACTGGGTCGTTGTCGACGCCGAAAGACCTCAAATTCGATTACGCCGGATTCGAAATTGGCCTCAACTCAACGCCCGAGGTCTTATCGTCGACCCCATTGTCGTTTGCCAGCACTTCGTTAGTCATGGCGTGTCCTATCGTGTCGAATTGTTACCCCTCCTCAAACTGCTATCCCCCTGTTGCCTCCTTCAACAATGTGCTTACCTTTATGAAAACTCTGCAGCTCACACAAGATTCCACAGCAATAATGTCGGCCACGCAGCACCTCGCTCAGGACGGATTTGACTCGTTGCTCGCGCTGGCCTTCGCATCCGTTGACGAACTGCAGCGCGCTGGCATTGCTGACGCTCAGTTCGTGTGGCAACAGATCCAACGTCATTTTCAAAGTCGGCAGATTCAAAATTCAGCCGTTTTGTCGCCCTCCTACACCGTGTCGCGATGGTTGGAGCAGTGCGGCATCCCAAAGCCGTACACCTTCAAGTATGCTGAACATCTATGCCGTTTGGGCTACTCAGCTGTACGTGACTTCGAGTTTATCATACACGATCAGCGTGCACTTGCCATTTTTAAAATCGGACACTGCCGCCTCATTGTGCACTCCGTCCAGGCGGTCAGCAGTCAGCAGCAACAGCAATTGCAGCAGCCAATTAATACCTTCCAATACGGCCCGGAAGACTCCGTGTACAATGCTGGATCGACGAGTGCGCTGCTTCAACCAGTGGACATCCAACGCGAGAACGAATTGGACGTGCAAGTCTATGACAGCTTTTTAGAGGCATTAATCAGCCCAACGGAGGCTGAGAAGTTTCAGCACGAGCGCTACACAGTGCAAAGTGCTATGACGCTTGACCGCGAAAACGATGCAAACCGTGTCAATCTGACGGATGCTGCCGATATGTTTAGTAACCATCTCAGCTTCGGTACCGTGTCTTCATCGCCTGAACCATCCAACATGTCGCTGCGCCTGCTCCCACAGGAGCATCTACAGCTGCTGTACGAAGCGGTCAACCTACCGCGCCCGAATCCGTGCCGTCGTGGCAAGAAAATATACTGGTCGATTCTTGCTACAGGTGGCACCAACATAGACCGATTTGCTCCTCTAACTCAATTTACGGCCGCTGAGCTGCAAAACGCATATTTGCGTCAGTTCGAGGTTCCGGCTACCAACTCTGTAAAAATAGATGCCTGGAGTGATGAAAACATTCAGCAGCTCGAGCACGCTGTCAAGGACCCTCGTTGTCGCCACTTGTCAAAAGTGTGCTGGGAAATGCTAGCCACAGGCCGGACGGGCGTCGATGAGTACGCGCCATTGGCGAAGTTTACTGCGTCGCAGTTACGGTCACGGTTTCGATCGCTATTCGGTGACAAGCGCCCGCAGAAATTACGCCAGAAGAAGCAGATGCAAAAGTTACAACAACATCAACAAGAGAAGTGGCAAACGCTCTAGGCCTGGAGGAATTCGATATTAATTAAATGTATATTCACTAAAGAAATAGGGTGTCCATTATAAACTTATTTAATATAATAGGTTTTTTGTTTAAGATTACTACTATGAATCATCGAAGAAGTAGAAATTTTTTGAATGTTAAGCAAAATCGTTATGTACTATGTGGTGCATGAATGTCAGCTTATGAAAAATCAACAACGTGTCATCGAATTAGTAGCCATCCACATCAACTGCTATCATTGCAACACAAAAGCTAGACCTAACTTTTTTCCTGTTGATACCATCAATTGAGAGCAATAAATAATTGTAAGGCAACGCCCAGCAACATCGACTGTCGCCCTTTTCCTCACCTTTCTCGTTGGTGGGGCCAGCATTAAAAGTATAGGCAAACATGTTCTTTATATCGCAGCCACTCCACATTCCTAGTTGTATTGACTCCTCCATCTTTGAACAGCTTCAATCTTCCAATCATGCTTACTAAGTTAGAAGGCAATAAGCCAGACGCTCTCAATCTTGCCGTATAGTTTGAATCTTTCAATTGATCACGCCATGCGCCACTAACTAAGGGAGTCGACTATGATGTGGCTATGTTTAGTTCCCCGGTTTCCAGCATATGCGTTTGGATAGAGGCGAAAATTTGCTTTTTGAAATCGAAAAAGCTGCAACGTCTAGTAGCTGCGTCGAATGCGTAGCTTCTGGCGGCAAGCAAACCAGCAAAATCTTATATTTTTTAAGAGCTTTTCCAACGTTTCCCATTGATATATGGGAACCGTATCAATCAAATATTAGCATGATAGGTTTCTTACGTCTGAAGGTAGCGATTCGTGAAATTGATCATTTATTTATAGGTGATTTTCTTGTTTATGAAACTACTCTCTGTTGTCGTCACGATTCCGCATTCATCCAACACAGTGCGAGCAACACGTTTGCCAGGAAGAATGAATGTTGGTGGTATAATGTGTCCAGAGGCCAAGCATGCTACGATCAGTGATAGATGAAGAGTTGTTGTGATGCTTTTTCTCCACACATTTTTGCTTCCTCTGGCTACTAAATCTTTCTTGGAAGTCTGTTTCATCAATATTGCAAACTTGGTTTGCTTTCAAATCATTTTCAATCGTCAACTGTGCCATTGTATAGAATAGACGATTAAATACGTCTTCGGACACTCCGTTACGGCTACGATTGACTACGTGGGCCTTTCGAACAAACAAAATTTGACTATGGCAACCAACAATTTTTTTAATCGCGATGTCACCTCATCGATGTTTGTTTACATACTTCTTTAGTGTAGAATATGGCAGCCTCGAGGCGCTTAAGACATCTACAACTTTCTCTCCTTCAATACATCTATGTACTGCTGCTAGCAAGTGGCCAACATCGTACATTTTCCTTCTCTCCCTCGTCGATTGTATTTTTTATGGGTTTGGTAGCGGCCATCAATTTAATGGTAGTTAAATAGAAGTGGCTACTTATTTGATTCGGGCTATTAATTCGATAATTTGCATTAGGCGTTTTCAGTGAAGCCCGCCAATATCTGAATCTGCACCTAAAAGAAGGATATGCCGACTATCATTTAAAAAGCTGGTCTTGTCATCCAACGATGACCAAATGGGCACGGAGAAGTTTGCCCGTGCGCTTTGGCGTTGATATCTCAAATGATCGCCCGCCAGAAGCCACTAAGGCAACAAAGGCGATGGAGGATTCTTCTCTTCCTTTATACCGAGAATCGTAAACCTTATTTACCTCCAATAGGTAATTCGCGGACACCGTCTTCCACCGACGACGAGAAAACAGAAGCGCGGAAAGCATCCGATGAACACTTGCTTGGCTCCCAATACTGAAGTGGAGAAGTAGCCAACAATGAGACATTGCTGTTGAAATGGCTTTACCAGCCAAGATTCGACTCCTGAAGTTTTCAGCCTCGTCAACCATGGCTTAGCTATTTACTTTTACATAAGTGAAATTATTGTAATAATAGTAAAGTACTTAATGACAATCGCATGTAATTGTAAGAAAGTATGGGGGTAGCATATTTGCTATATGCGATAATGAGTTGAGAAGCACTGACCAGTTGGATATTCGGTGTTATTACTAGACCAATAGTAGCAAAATCGATGGCATACCAGATGAGTATGTAGACCGTGTGTTAAGGATTCTGCATGGTTGAGTTTCTGATCTGATTAGTTCTGAAACGTGGCTGGGTACATTCTTGATACGATCGCTTCTAGTAGAATTGTTGAGTAGCACGTCAATTAAAGCCGATCGCTTTATTTAAATCAGCTGCAGGATATCAGGGCGTGAACAATTATCTGATCCGCAGAAATTAACTAGTAAATATAGGATTGAAATGATCCTGAGTCCGGTCTACCCTATTAAGGTAGTATTGCTGATTTGACCTATGCAAAATGACTTGAGTTTACGAGGATTGCAAAAGCACCTTTGCAAAGCATAACCTGATGGACTATGCGCGATCTGGTAAGGTAGACAGCTACGTACCACATATTCGATCTGTGACAGGGTTACACAATCGCAGTGTGTATCACCGTATTGAGCGACATGGTCCATGTGGTCTTTCGAATATTAACCAAGTGATAATACTCAAACAGAGTACAAAAGAGCTAACAAAAAGCACACGTGTTCCAATATCCTCAGCTAAATACACATTGGTAGAATCACTATGCTGAATAGTAATTGTAGAATATTTACCTACAGGGATTTTAGAGATAATCCTGCAATCACTTTACTATAGTGTATGAGTTACACGTAGTCTTAGAGTTTAGAGCTGACACTGGCTGTTTAAGTCAGGCAGATTGATCTGTAACACGTATTGGTTCTATGCATAGAGCAAAGGTCAAAGACCTAAGTCATTCTCTTTTTAAGCAAATAAATACGACATCCCCGCTGCACCTGGTAGCATATGTATACAACCCACTTCGGAAATAATTAAACCGATGTTTGTGCGAAAAGAATAGTTTGCTCATCAGCCTTCGTGCATAAAGGACAGATTAAATTAGATGACAGTATTGCTTGACCTCAAAGGGGTGTAATTAGGACCTATCGCAATAAGTGCACGTCTGGAGACACTCTTTAGCTGAAGGATCGCTCTTATGACGCAGGCGGATACTCCATCCAGAAGGTCAGGAAGGTCAAGACGGTTTTGATGTCGTCCTTTCTGCGGACGGAGCAGCCTGTCCAACTTAAAGATGGGCAAAAGGGCAAACTTAGTAGAATACCTAGCTAACGCGACAATTCCTCCGTTGAATGAGCTATATTATCAGCTGATGTAATCTTCTTGGCAACTCAATCATGCGAGCCAAACGCGGTCGTACTCCCTTGCAATCCGCCAAAATGAAACGGAATGGAAGCGTATCGGATTTGCCGACTCTTTTGACAGGGTGCCCGGAGTCTCTTTCTCAGTGAAGGTTGCAGTCAACCTATTGGTGGATGGGTAGCATACGGGCACGGTTTGGTTGTAGATGCTTCGTGTTTACCGAATATTTTATGGAGCCATGCAAGCGGGATCGAATGCCAAGTTTGACTTTTTGGCGGCACGGATGGAGGAAGGCTTATCAAGCTAGGGCTACTTAGGTGATCCGACCTGCATAAATTTCAGATATGCTGATCAATCGAGACGCGGGCAGCACATGAGCTTTTGTCAATGCTTCTTCTGTGATGTAACCCACCATTCGCAGTTGAGGGGTCTCCCGCGCCCAGCAAGCTTGGGTTGAGGGAGCATAAATTCAACAGCCAACATGTCGTTTGATATACCGTGAGAGAAAGGCAACAAGTCGCAGGGCGGCCTGCTGGTGAGAAATAAGCTCTTTTGAGCGATAAACAGGTATGGAAGTTGACAGAGTTCAGCTCGAAAGAGCTTCGTGCTCTATATTGAATAGCGCTTTAAATTTGGCCTGCTTACTCATGAGACATCCACGAAGGGCTTTAGTAAGCCATGGTTTCTAATTATCGGCTTTGTTGCGTCGGGAACCACGTTCGACACTGTATTGTCAAAAAGGTCAGCCATATACCGAGGCCCTACGAGTAGACCAACGCGGTATTGTTACTATTCGCTAAGCAACACGACCGAGCGCCGCTGTACCTAGGATCTCGGTGAATTTGGGAGTGAAGCTTCTCGACTTTGATCGAGTCGAACGCTGCTAATAGTTGGATTTGGCTGAGAGGCATGGCCTTATTTTGATAATGGCGCGACTGGAGTACCTCAAGTTCTAAATTTACTGGAGACAAAGCTCTTGTTGAGCTTTAGCTGCTTTATTCCTTGCATGTTTTAGATAAGTCACAAGCCTAGCTCTGCTAGAAAGCGGTAGCGCTATTGACGCGAGTAATGGTGAGCGCGTTGGACATTGAAATGGCTTTAATGATCTATAATGGTGTCATGGAGTTAATTAATTGCCAAGTGAATATATTTATAAGGTCCTTAAAAGCTAAGCCAATCATGTATCAAAGCCAATAAAAAAAAAAATCCGCCCGGGTGCAATCATCTTGAGCCGGTCTGTCCATGCACCTTCTCATAACGTCACTTTTGCAAGTCATGCGTTTTGACAGGTGAGCTATGACATCCCCACGGACTTGACTTCGCGTTGGTTGTCTTTATATTCTTTCGCCAAGCCCGTCCAGTGCAAAACATGCTGCATCTATGTTCTGAATCCCATGTGCTTTCGTGCTCTGGATAACCCTCCTACTTGACAAGCCATTCGCGGCGATGTCGCACCTTGCAAAAATTATAAAGTTTGTCCGCGATGTACGTCTTTTCACAAGTCTCTTTATCGATAAAAAATAGTGCAGCTTTTTGACGTAGGTTGTGCCTTGAATTTGCCTGGACCTGACACATAATGCGTCAATAGCTCGACATTGAACGTCGGATGTACAGACAGTTTCAGTTTCGCAATATTGTCCCTGATCATCTCGACAATGCAAATTGGGCCGACACTTTTGCAGCTTATTCACTCTTCTTGTCCTCCACACCTTCTGCAGCGATTATCAATGGCAAGTTTTGGTATTTAGGAAAAACAAATATCCTTATGCAAACTCGACCTCACGTTGCTTCTTGTCGTAATATTGCTTCTGTCTTTCTAGAGCGGCGAGCAAGTTCTTTCGTGAAAATTTAACCAATTTTCTGCGTTCATTTACAAAGCTATTGACGAATCCAATTTACGAAGCATCTTGCGATGAGCTTGAGAATTGATTCTGCGTTATCAACGTTGCTTGTCACCCTAGATCGATGACAAATCACGATCACTTTATCGAGGAAGTGGCAAGCGTTTCATGTGTCAACTCAATAATACTTAAATGGTTTACTCATCTATTGCCATAATTCGAAATTATCTAGCGCAACGCGTTTTCCAGAAACAGAATTCGACGTTCTGTTTGGCCGTCGCTTTGAGCTGTTGAGCCGTTGCCATACTCAACTTTCCTCCCATTTGATTCATTAGCATTTTTTCTACATTTCGACGTAGATTTTGACTCTATGTCAATGATGATAGCATGGGGTAGTCCGTGGTGTCGTATGACTCCATAAGAAAATGATCTGGCGACTTCTTCAGTGTTAGCCTTGGTTTGACTTGAAATGTACTTTTCGCGCTTCGACAGCTTGTCTACGACCGTCAAAATAGTGTCGTTTTCGTTCGAAACTGGCAATCCCACCACAAAGTCCTTTGAAACAACATCCCAGCATTAGTCAGAAATTAGTTGTGGTGTCAATTTTCCGATTTACTTGAGATTGCTTGATTTCCATCGCCTGCATGTTTCACAATAGGAAGCGACCTCCCGAACGTCTTTTTCTAGCCTTGGCCACCATATCCATTGTGCGGTGCACTAAATCCCAGTATGAGCATCCACTGGTCCAGCATGTTTCTCACTACTAATACACGTGCGCAGTTTGTCACTATCAGGTACACACAACCTCTTGACGTTTTGGTCCGTTTGAAGATTAAACAGCTTTTCATCTTCACAAGTTTGAAAGTCTCTTTCGCTTGATTGTCATTTTCAGAATCGCTGAAAATTTTACCCGTTGCGTAGCCTTCTTGAAACTCTTTGTATTTAAATGCGTGCTGACAAGTATATATTCGACAGTGTGGACTTGATTTGCAAGGACGCTCACTTTCAACTGTCATTGGCTCGGCTCAAACTTATCATCAAATGTTTTCTGCGAACAATTCGCGACAATTGACGGCCTTCCGCACTTATAAAAAGACATATCAATGGTTTGTGGCCCCCAAGGGTCTAATCGGAATGTCTGGTATTTGGTTAGGCCTTAATGATATCTGTTCGACAAGTTTGATTTTGTTGCTGTATTTCAGGATAGCATCTACCATTTTATTAAGACGCAGGCTGATCACACCAACCACCTGCGACCAGTTTGTCGAGTTCTACATGAACAACGCCTATACGCTAATCGTGACAAGTGCTCGTTTTAGTTGCCGTCCGCTAACTATCTAAGACTCACTTTATCAGGTGTAGGATTGGCATTCAATAAAAAAAAGACACTCGCGATCGAACAGATGTCCTCACCACAGTCCAAAAAAGAACTCCTTAGCTTTTAAGTACTCGCTACCTATAAATGTTGTGATTTTGCTACTTTTGATTGTTTAACCATTGAATAAGTTAACGAAGAAATATGTCGGATTTGGTGGGGTGCAGAACAAGAGAATGCTTTCTAGCTTGAATTTGGCTTTGTGGAAAGAATGATGTCGGCCAGCCACTCGGGTTTCTACCATAAAGTGCACAGCCACGATCTGGGTGGCTATAGCGGAGCTCAAAGTTTTGCTTCGTTTGTCACGTAGAGCAGTGTTTAATCCGTCGAGGCATGCCCGATATTGTTTAGTGCAACTCAAATGTGTGAAAGCATGCTGCTCAACTTCTTGACGTATACTCACACACACTTCTTCGACGATGCACACGAACATCGGTCTGTGGACGATCCACTCCGGGCATGTCTAGTCTAGTGGTCAAGCATCCTAGAAACATTTTCCATATTGGGGCCATAAAGCGGAATGTTGGTCGATGACAATTGTCTCCAGGAGCCCATTTTGTTCGAAGACACGTTTGAGGTACACCACTTCTGTGGCACAGCCGCTAAATCGCATCTGCTTAACGAAGACCACAATCCCAAGGCTGCCTACTGAGTCCTTCAGTACAAGAATCTATATTAATATATTGTCAGCAGCGCAATGACACTTGAAAGCTTATCATTGTTGCGGCCGCACTCAGCAAGCACTTATCCCGTTGGCACATTTTGCACGTACATGCTGATTCGCTTGTACAGCTAAAGCCACCAATAGTGAGTGCTTCTAAAGCAGTCTATCACAAGTAACATAGATGAAACCGTAACTTTAATCATCATCATAATGACGCACTACACGAAGTGGACCACCTTGATCAGAGCTTAGTGCATCCCATAAAGACCTTGCACCTAACCGTGGCAGCCTTTGACTATTTAAATATTTTGCCCATCGATTCTCAAGGGCTTAGCAGAGACACGCACAATTCATCTAGCGCACACACGCCACGCATGAGATACGACAAGAAAAAGTCACAATTCTGACACGAGGTAGCTCGTGATTCGGACGACGCGATAACGCATCAGCCGAGACAATTTGCTTTCCTGACTTATTTCTAGAAATGTAGCTCAACTCCGCATTATCACTGCCCACGATAGTTTCGTCTGCTCGCAACATACGGCTGATAACTTTCCATTACCCAGGTTAATCTCAGTGCGTAGTGATGCATGATATGTATACTTGAGAGTCTATCAGGTGAACCCTGTGCATCGTAAATAGCTTTTCGTGCAAAGACATATCCTCTGGCTGCGTTAAGCGGCCAAATTTTTAGAGCTGTCCTTCGATGTCATCCTTGGCATCTGCTTGCAGCTGTGAGCTGCCAATGGAATAACCTATCGCGTTACGAGTGATACCGAATAAACGTGCTAAATCTGGCAAGGCCAGGATCGTGCGCTTGTAACAGCCCTTGTTTGACTGTCAATTACTCCTTGGTGTCAACTTTCCAAACTCAATTTATGTCCTTCCCTAGGACTTTGAACAGTAATCAACCCAATTCTGCGTAAAACTCGTTGTACTTGTGTAAGTAATTGACAAAGTCGAGCCACGGTCTAAAGACGTTTTGGTTGGATGGAGCAGGCTAACTTACAATTGACTTTTCGTTGGCAAAATTGACTAAACGTCATGCTTTTTCACAAAGCACCCTAAAACAAGTTCTGCTGCGCCGATAATGTGCTCAGATTCATAAGCGTAAAGCATATACGCATGAATGCCTTCGATCACTGCATCCACACGGATAATGTTTTTGCGTCTGTATTTCATCGTTCCGCACGACAACGGACAGAAATGTCATCATAGTGTAAATGTTATACGCATTTTAAAGTCCGAAGAATTGTCAAATTTAGCAATTCAAAGTAGCATGCTTGTTCGTCGACCCATATGGCCAGCCACTCCTAAAGCAAATCACTGCTTGAGGTTCCCTAGATCGATGACATGTCATAGGGTGAAGTCGGCTAAATCAAAAGCACTATACATTGTTTGACTTTATAACACATCCATTCAAGCAGTCAGCGTCTGCGTCGGAATGGTGGCCGGATTTAGCTCTATATAATTGCTCATGATGCCCATTTAGCTTTCCGACACAAACCATTGGTGTGAATTCAGGAGACTCGCTCATTCACGCCTCGTGCTTTGCAAGGAAAAAAGCGTCAACGACGTCACGCTGTTCCTTTAATTATGGGCACTATCGCGTCACGCAGTATCTTGCATTAAAAACTAAGTCAATTTCGTAACGTAAACTGAAGGCGAGGTTCGTGATGTCACATCCTGGATTCCTTCACCAAAAGATAATCCGCACCGATGGAACTTTAAAAATCGAAGATCCAATCGGCACACGAAGTATATTCATTCACTTTATCCAAAAGTGATGATTTTTCCATGCCGAGCGACCATATGCTGTCAGCTTTTCAAGCCGCTTCAAGCTTTGCCATGAATATATTGTACAGATCCAGCAGAGCACTCACCGATGGATCTGTTCCAGGGTAAGGTTCACAGCTATAAGGTCTTGCCCAACATGACTTGAAGCTGGCCATATCACTGGTAAATGCAGCGAGAGCTGTGTCTTACGAGCATCTTTCAGTGGCTTACGTGCCACTCCACGCGCAGTCATAAGGCCTTGTCCATACTACTCTAGTTTAGCGCCAACTATATGATCACTGGCAAGTTAAAGACTTTGTCTTCAAGATATTTCATGTGTCAAAACACGTGTGCGATTAACTGGCTGGTAACCAAAGTTTACTTACAGCGAAGAAATAGCAAAACATGATTTAGAATTGGAGGTGTAACTTTATTAAATACTATTAGCAGGTACTAATGCAGCTGCTACTGTCTCTTAGACCAAATGCGCACGCGTTGATCGGATCTTTTAAGGTCATAGCCAAAAGAGGCTATACGTATATGCTTGGCACTCCGGATCAAACACTCAGTGTTCTATATGGAATTACTTAAGCCGCAGTATGGTCCGGAATGATAAATGTGGGAGCGTTGAAGCGAGGCCATATGCAGGCACAGTCACGGGAAGCAAACCCTTCATTTGAGATAGTGCCACAACTTCCATCTTAAAAGACGCAAGTCGAGTCGAAGAAATGCTACAATGCGCTTGAGGCTCGAGAATAGTTGGATATGGCTTCGAAGACCTGAAGATATGCGGTCCAGCTTATGTTTGGTCGAATGTAAGCAACAGCGTCGACGGTACTGTTTGCAAAGGCGCAGATTGATTCTACCACTGGCTGGTTGCGAGTGATGTCGTAGCAAAAATCAAACAGTGCACTGCAAGATGCAGCTTCTCCACATCTTCTCGATATATAGGGCAAGCGCCTCGATCACTAAAGCTGCATTCTCGCGCGAAACAATCGCCAAGGCCAAAGCTTTGCGCTGCTCCCACTGACAAACGAGAAGAGCTTATCTTGAGGTCGCTGCAAATTAAGTGGTCCTAAAAGCAAGATATTGCGGCTCATCCGTCGCAAAACGACAGTCGGTGACGACCCTTCAAATAGGCTAACTCATGCCAAATTACATGCTCCAATCGCATATCGACTTCTCTGAGAAATGCAAGCAGAATTTACAATGATTTGTGCTGCTGTGCGCAGTGCTTGACAAGGCTATTGTCATCTGTAAACGTTCACAAGGACCAATACGGCTGCAGTTCGGGGACCAAGTCTTCGCTTTTATAAACTGCAAAACGACCACGGTAATTCGCATACAATTGTGGTGCTTACATTTGACATTGATGACTCCGCGTGTCTCACCCATAGCGTTTGTCGAGCTCGGGCCTCAACGCCATAGGTCCCAACGTAGCCACCCGGACTATCACATCCGGCTCGTAAGGCACGAGCTTGTATATCACCCATGGATTTGGAATCATGTTATTATGACTACATATCGCTCATATGCGCCTCATTAAGGCTATAAGGTGTTGCGCTTCACAATTTTGCGAGCAATCACGGGCGTGCAGGAGTTTGATATGTGAGAACGGAGTATGTAGAGTATCTTAGTTGAGGGTCCTTTTAGAATATTTACCCGGGTGGTACTAAGCGCAGGCTCACGAGCTATGCTCGGACTTCGTCGTGAAGACCATGTGCCCTCTATACCCTCTGGTGCCAAGGTTGGCAATTTGTAGTCGGGCACGAGAGCTGGGTCTTGTTCAATCTAAAAAGAGAGTGATCAACGCATGTGATGTGATCGTGCGGGTGTGCTCTGCAAGCAAATAAATCGTCATGCATCAGCAAAGAATACTTACGCCGAGATCTTGGATAATATTCAAAAGCTGTGTTTGAGCTCGGGTCCTAAAATGCTGTCTGCATCAAGCCTCGACGATGCACTCGAAAATCATCGGATGACCTAGAGTTTGTCCTTCGGTATGGGCATCGAGGAACATTCGGTTTGGTGTGTGGGTTTTTTAAGAAATGGCGCGAGTCACAACAGTGGTGTCTGATATACAAAAAGCTCTCGAGAAAAGATTTGACTTGTACGGAATCAACAAGCTCAGATTCAGGATGAAATAAAGTGTAATAATGAATCGCAATCCTAGTGTTTGTCATGATTTTGCCATATTGAGTGGCATAAGTCACGTGATATTTCAAATATCGATAAGTAGGGAGTATTTAATGCTGAAGAGATAAGAGAGAAACGGCAAATCGTTCAACGATTAATGCTTATTGTATGTAAGTAAAAAGTACTTGGTCGTATAGCAAATGGAGTATGGTTATCCTCCATAATCTTTATTGATAAAGCTGAATTAGAGTTTAGTATAGAATTGGTAATCAAAGACTTATTAAAATCTTGTTATCAAGACTGTTACTCTTTCTCGAAGTCAGACAGATAGCGATCTGTGACTCGTTTTGGCTCTAGGTATAGATTGGAGGTCGAACACTTAGACTTGTTTTTCTTAGCAAATAGCTGTTGCAGCCCTGCAGCAAGAGCGATTGCGACCGACTCACGTATTAGATTCGCCGTAATTTATTCGACAAAAGGTGTATCTAATAAGTCAGATCGGTGAACTGATCGAGCATAACAACTAGATTCTGCCAATCGTACATGCCTATCCGTGAAATACAAGTGCCCTCGCGCCAGGAAAGGTCCCGAGATGATCAATCGCTCCAGGATTTGTCGAGAATAGAGAGCGAGAGCAGGCTCAGCTATAGATCAGAGACGAGCAATCATGAGCCACGTGAATGGAATAAGGTTTGTTTATGGGGGAGGACTGTAAGCTGATTCACACAGGAGCCATATGCAAGAGTGTTAGCCGACAAAATGTATTTCCTTACTAGATACATAGCCAGAACCCTAGTAATAAAAAGTATCTAAAGCCCACAGACACCGTACACTACCCACTCAGAGACTCGCCTCGACACATTGCTTAGACATGGCCGAACGTTGCGATCTGATTTAGCCGCTGTTAAAACCTATCCATCATTGGGAAAGCAAGAAGATTTGACAATGCATCTACAGCAGCTGATCAACTCGGTTGCAAGTTGGTGCGACTCATGTGGAATTCTATTCGTCGCACCTGCCCGTCCAGGGTCTAACCGAGACAATATTAAATAATTCAACAAGCGCCACCAAGTCCGAGTAGTGAACCAGCTTCACAAACAAATACATAAGAATAACCCTGAGGTATCGCCTCTGTTAGCCGACAGTCTGCAATGCAGTGTATGATAAACTTTTGCGAACGCCACCTACCACACAAGTGCGCACCTGGAATTTTTTGTGACTCAAATTTGCACTGTGAGCTCATTAGGAGAGTAGAAGCAGAATTGTCGATGACGTTTGCGGTAAGGCTACTATATCAGTTTGATTAGAAAAGCGTGAGCTCAAATCTATGATCTTCGTGAGCTAATACAAATATTTGCTTAGCAAAAGTTGGTCTTAAAATCAGCTTTAGGTAAATGTGTTACTTCGTTAATGCGTACTGACTTGTTTAGCTTGATCTATAATCCTTTTGTAATGTAAATATTTTCCAATTACTGTCAAGCGTAGTAGTTTCCATTTATTTTTTTTCTAAAAATCATTCAGTACTAAGCACTGTATTATGATTAGTAAAATCGTGGTTTATGTATCAACATATGGTAATATCATGACACATAGTAGGCTCGTGTGATCTCGTTACACTCTTTATCACCAGATTTCAAACTTGCTGAGTCCATGCAAGTCGATTTTTTCTTGAGAGCTTCCTGTCTATCAGACACCACTGATGTGACTTCTGCCGTTTTCAAAAGTCCGCACAACAAACCAAATGAGCCTCAAAATTTACTTCAAAGCACAGGCCCTTGGTCATCTGACTACATGTAGTGCAATTTTAATGTCTAAGATACTCAGCATTCTTAAGACACGAGCCAAGCTTACAGTGTCTGATCGCCACGCGAATTCCCAGCGTAAGCATGCTGTGTTTTCATAAAATTTTCGTTCGCTCGCAAGGCACACTCGCTATGCGTGTGAGTCACCCTGTCTTCACGGCTTGTCCCTCATGACCGACTGCAGCACATCATTGAAGTTGAAGAGGAGAGCACTCCTCACGACAAAGTCCAATCTTAGATCACTAGCATGCGCTTCGTACCATTAAGCCAAGAGGCTTATAAGGACCTTTGGATGGGGTTATCTGCATACTCCGTCCCCCCTGTCCCATACTTTTGTAAGCCCGTAAGTCGTACACTGGCGCTGCTTTGCTTTCTATCTTGCTGTCATTACATAATGCGATTTCGTGTCTCGATTGCAGAATAGCTAGAAATACTATAGCGGATTCGTCAAGCGTTTTGGAGGAGCAACACTAACTTGCAGGTCGTACAGCATAGGTGCGTTTGATTTCGTGTGTTGTAAGCGATGCCAGGGCGAGAACTGACTTAGCATCTTTGCCTGTGACGTGTATTGAAAACTTACGGCTGGCATGAGCTGGAAATTTTTGTAATTTTATTTGGTCGTTAGAGCTTCCTATTCTGCTAATTTAAGCCGGCCAATAATCTAGTCTGCGCGGAAGCGCATTGGCAGGCATACTGTGCTTTTGAGGTTTAAATTCATCGTGAAAATTTCATTTCGCAAAGAATGACAGTTTCTTTCCTATTCATTAGGACAAATGAGACCCATTTATCACAGTTTTCAGGGATGTGTGGTTTGAATGGATCGCAAATGACGTAGAGCCCGGAAGGTGCTATCGCAAATTTTACGAGTGCGTGCCTATGTGGTAATGAAAGGAGTAATTTTGCTCGACAGCCCTAACCTGTTTAAACAGAAGTTAAGGCGGCTCACTTTTGACCGTCCATATCAAGTAATAGTAATGCGTCCCAGATGGTACAACCGAAAGCGTCGGGAATGGTCCTAAACGGCTGCATTTCGCTTAATAAATTCAGAGCTGGCGGATCTTAAAGACTTTTCTTAATGTTGTCAAGGCATTTCGATGCTAACATTTTCCGTTTGATGCCGTTTTCGATTTGTTGGACAAAGACTCGACGAGAGTTGCATATCTAGCACTACAATCGTTGGTTGGGCAGAACCCTATCGCTAACTTATAAGGCCTATGACGAGGGCCAAGTTGCAATGGCTTTTATTTTTGTTTTGCACAAACCCCATGGCTGCTTTTAAAGCAGGTAGAGGCTTGACATTTTTTGGCCGCATAGACCTATATGTGGGTTCCGGCGTAAAAATGAGTGATTCTTATGTCATAAAACGACTTGCGTAATGCGGCCTTTAAACCGGACTGATCACCATCGGTGTTGCTTTACACGGATATAGTGTCGAAGTGTGTCCGAGCGAAAGCCCATGATATTTTTGATCGGACGGTTAGATGCTGCCGGGTCTCTTGCGGCATCAACAACTACTTCAATAGCATGCCGGTAGTTTATTTGTTACCCTGAGAGGTACACCTTGCTCATCCGTCTGGATTTGCTAGCAATCGTCTATCGAAGTCAGCGCACTATAAAACATGTACCCGGACGTGCTGATAAGAATTACGTCCTTTCTTTGAATGTTTTTTTGCGAGCACCGTTGCATTTCTTACCTTCTTGTAAGCGTGAGGTGACTGTAATGCTTTTAAACGCAGGAATACGATGACGAGAGCGGGATCTGCGGTTTCCAGCCCTTGCCTGTTTGGCAGAGGCATCACTGAACGTACATTGCTTTTGCGGCCATTAATTTTCCCGACGATAAATTTCTTCGTTTATAATACAAGGTCATTCTCGTACTTTACGCCTACCCCAGTGAGACCTCTGATCAAACTATACTTTATTATTGCTTTAGTGTAGAATATACTGAGTTGTTGGGATCTCTGATCCATATGACAACGTACTCTGTCTATGATATTGATTTTTGACTTCATTATCTATAATGTAGGATAGATTCATTTCCACAAGAGAGGTTAAAAGCTTACATAGCACTATATCTGAGACATATTTAGAATTTAACTCAGCCGAGAGCATAGTAGCTTCAAGCTCCTCAAGAGTTAGTAACCCTGGTGTCTCTTGTATTGCGCCTCATGAGACAGTCAAACAGTCGAAGATTCTTGTGAATAAGGTATCTTCATGCGAAATATGTTGCCCGCTATACGTGGTGCTTTATAATTATAATATATTAATGTCTAATGGACCTAAAATATTCGCTTCGTTATTTTGTTACCCGTAGTTGATACTATATGCTAGCCAACTTTAAAACTATGTTAAATACACTTATATTGCTGTCTGGAGCACCTTTGACGGCTGGTAAGAGGAGGACGTTTTGCCAGGGTGATGCAATTTCTTCATGAGGAGCAGCAGACCGTTCGTGACCGAATGTATTCACCTAGCATACATTTTCCGTAGTTCAAATGACCGCGAGCAATCGAGTTGCGCTGATAATGCTAGCGCTCCTCGACATTTAAGGCTGGTAGAACTTATATTTGAAGTGCGTTGTAAGGCAAAGGTGCCTTCTAGGCCTCCAAGAGCGTTTTGTGATGTGCGCGCTTCACAGGACTCAAAGACCAGCTCAGGAAAAATTGCCCGAAGGCCGTTACATTCTAATATAAAAATAAAGATCACCTTGTAGGCTAGGTGCGGTCTTGTGCATGCACACTTAAGGGGTTTCATTTCTGCTCCCAGAACTTATATTCTGATCGCCTGGCTTAGTCATTGTGACGAAGTCAAGACAACTTGGAGATAAGTTGTCTCCAAACTACCATGCGAGCAAGTTGTACTTTATGTTCATAGACGTATCATACTTTGCCCAACATGATTGAGGCGTCAGTTGGTACACCGTGTGAGCTCTTTGTAACGAGGTTGCACTACTTCAGTGTTTGTCACATTAGTTGAGTGGTAGCACCACAATGTGTCACATAGATAACGTGATGTTCTACTCTCCTACTAAAGAATTAAAATAAGCCCAAATAGAGCTCAGTTAGTAATTGGAAACACTAGCGTGACATCAAGCCTTCGTGATAAAACACATATTTACTCTTATAGTCAGGCAGATAGTGACTTACAATTTGTATTCAAAGTAATTATCGAAGGTCAGAGATATAAACTCATGCTTACTTTTCAAATAGCTACGTTAGTCCCACTAAATCTGGAAGCTCTTGTATATACACCTGAGTCGCTAAAAGCAATTCTCAGTGACGATGAAGCAGCACCCCATTCTTGCTTGGCTTAGAGGGGGCGTTTTAAAGCGTTCTTCATGTTTTAAGACCGCTCTGTTAGAGAATCAGCAGCGAACGATGACAGAATTCCTTACGTCGTTTTTGCAGACGCCTAGGATGGACATTCTACCCACACCAAATTCTCTTGTGTTGCCCTCGAAGAAAAAAGGGGTAAATATCGCGCTCTGAGGCAGAAAGGTCGAAATGGCCACGGTGTCCGCCTTGTTGCGGACGGCGCACAACCGATTGCTTTCATCATACAAAAGCTCAGCATAAGAGCACACGAGCGCGTTCTGCCTCGTTTGAGTGGCAATCTTAACTTAGATGAGTTAAGCACTAGCTTACGCAGTCCATTTTACCAAGAACCATGTGCACTAACACATGTTATGGCAAGAATAATTTCAACGACTATATTCAGGAGCTACATATTCTACTGACTCAGATAGCCAGCAATTTATTTTTGGAGAAAGCAGCGCTTTCTGTTTCTATTGACGGACTGTGAACGGGCGCGGCCCGATCGCAAGCCAATTATGCACACTTGGTAAGGCTGTATAAGTGGCAATGAATCATGTACATTCAGGTAGCACGGATAGAGGAATATTGCAGAGACATACCATCAAACTCTATTCATCTTAAGAGGATGTATGAGAACGCAACGAACCCAAATATCGCATTTGTCTCTAAGCGAATGGGTGCGAGCAAGCATGGTGGACCAAAAAAAAAGTTTATCTGCGGATACCAAAGGTGATTTGACATCGTGCAATCGATTTTGTAGAATAAATGTATGGCAATACATTTATAATCAACACAAAATATTGCGTGTTTTTCTGAGCGAGCTCTAAACTTTAAGTAGAATTGAATTTAATATACCATTTTAGTTGATAAAAGCATCAAATAAAAGCTTTCGCCATAGTGGCTAATCAAATATAGAATAGCATTCTTAGCCCTTTTCAGAATGGTGCTAAAGATTATCGTGGCAAAGGACTACATAAATTGCTTGTATGCATGAAACGAATAAAAAATGGTGGTGCGCGGTAATGATTGTGACAACGCCCATATGTCACCGCCGGACGAGCAGCGACTAATGAGTTGCGGGCCAGCCAAGGTGCATTTGTGTACGATTTACATGAAGTGATACTGGCTATTTGTGCCCCTGGTCATGCGCGTAAAGGTTTAAATGAAAATTCCCAGTTGTCTCGAAAGCCGCGGGAAGATGTCAACACCTAGTTGACGTGGGAAGATTTGTCAGAATAATACTTTGCTGTATTGAGTCCTAGAAATGAATGGATGGTCGACAGGTTTGAGACTTTAGATCTCCGTGCTCTAGGTGCTTGCTAGCCTGGATCGATAGTAGTTGAGGCAACTGGAAAGGTTTTAATAAACCAAGGTCCTTCATCGTAGACTCCAAAGTATTGCACGATTAACCCTAGACTTCCGCGGTAGAAGTCAATCAGTCATACGCTGAGACTCTGTGAGTGCATCAATGTAACATTCCTAATAACCGTTTGGCGACAGGAGCAAAAGTCATGGTACCTAGGGAATCGATGGATGTAGGTGTGAAAATTTGGGTTTTGATACGGTCAAGCTCTATTTGATCCTGGCCCAATGACCACATCCTGGGTATGACGTGGCTGGAGAGCCACGAATCCTGGGCTAATCTGGGGACCAGAGATCTTAGGTGCAACCTGCTTTGCTCTCGGCGGATATAAGTGAGTCAAGAGCCCATCATTGCTAGCAAATAACGTTAATTAGGCGCGGATACTTAACCAAGTTGGAGAGCGTGTTTAACATTGGAATGTTAGAGGTGATCACTGATGGCTTGAGGCACCTAATCTCCTGAGCAGAGCTCGTAAGACACAGACAGCACTCACTGGATGTCATGAGTGACATTGTTGGCTTCATCTCAAAGCAGAAGGAGTGAGGCTCTATGACTGTGCGTAGTGTGGTACGTATCCGTTTTAGCAGGGCTCCTAAAAGATTCGAGTCGCTGTAAGCCTGGGTTGGCTTTCAGCCAAGACTTGAAGAGCAAAGCTCCACCGATGCACGTAAATCAGCACATCGTCCACTTAGCAACGCTCGTAGAGAACAGCATTTGCCATATTCTGTAAGGTATAATTGGCTTTTAGCCGACTCGTCAAAGTTGTGGGCCTGGCGATACGCATTAAAAGGCACGTAACCACTTAGGAGTGCTTATCATTAGTAGCACTTGCTGAGGTATGGCTGGCTGTCAGTCAAAGGATTAAGGCCACGGCCCTTTTAATGCATGTGGAGTGGCACGAAACCAAATGAGTGACACTCGTCGTGAACATCGTTTGTTTTATGTCCGGCGTGACATATTTGGTCAAGAGAATGAGTTGATCAAGATGCTGCTCCACTATTTTACGTAATGCGGCACATTTTTTCGCTGAGCGGTGTCTTTGATGAGTGGAGAATCTTGCCAGCCAGAAAAGTAAACATTGGTTTATCAATGCGAATCGCGTCGACGCGACTACGCACGGAGCGTTCAATCAAGACCATCGATCGAACCAAGGAAAAGACAAAGACTCATGATGCTCATCGAGTAGTGCAACGTTTCTCGACGTGAACGGGTTGGATTTAAAGCCGACATGTCGGTAAACGACGACAGCGCTCGGGTGAATAACCCTATTAAGGGAGATACTGTACGTACAAAGGCTTGGAACTAAGTCCATCAGCTGTGCTCTGTTTGATCTAAAAGAAACGTATGTCCATTACAGTTTAAATAGGCTTGTAAAGCCGACAGCATAGATGGGATATGGTCAATCAACCTGAAGAAGAGATCGCCGATGTATCGCTTTTGGATGAAGCGGTCTTAAAAGTTCCAACGAAGTCATTTGGTGCGCGAAGTGGATCTTTGATTCTGAATAATTCATCGGATTCGCATTATTCCATGATACAAAGCAACCAGAACGTGGTGTCACGAGACCCGACATACCTGATAAATGTATGGTATAGAATTTACTTGGATTCAGAAACCAAGTACTGCGTGAAACACTATCAAATGTATAGTGCGACGTCGTTGACGTGATTTTTGTTTACTTCACAGGTCTGGATAAGTAGACCCCTCATTCCACACCTACATCCTGTCTTAGAAGGCTAAATAGCATGTTGCAGAAATCTTTGGAGCTCACACCTAGGTCTATTTTTGGCCTTAGGCTGTCCCATCAGCAAGTTGAAACGAGACTAAATGATTTCGGTTGCTTGATTCAGAGCGTCAGTCCGCCTATACTTGTGAATCGCAATTGCTAGCCAACATGCGAAATATTGTGCCAAAGTATAGCAAGGCTCAAAATGTGTTTCATATCCTTGTACACTTCCCTTTTATACAGCAGTTCACCGCGGCTTGCTCTATGTTGAGATCTGTCGAACTCTCACGGGCTGAGTTCTTATAGTGTGCATCAACCGCAACACCATCATGAGTACTCGATTTGCTTCAGTAGGACACTTCGTCTCTGCTGAAAACCCGCGTTTTGTTAGCTTTGAAAGCTCCGCATTTCTTAAGATCCCCAAAGCGAGACGAAGGCCCACTTAATCGGCCTCCTATTTTTACTATCTAAATCTTTTTACAGAATCTATAAAAATATCTTTTTATTTTTATTTAATTGATTACTATGCAGTAGCCAAACAGATCATGTAATCTTTCTAGCACAGCCTTAGCAGTAAATTTTGCTTAAGTCGTCAACATTTAATTTCAACGGACTGGTCCCAAAACGGCGGGTCTACGGATAATACAAGTTGCTGCCCATACATGACATCCTGGAGGAGCAAGTCTGTCTGTGGAGATATCTATCTTGAAAATGGATTTGTAGCGCCTCTAATGCTTATGCCATCCTTGCTTGCAGGAAAGAAAGCGTAAGCCCTGATGGTATTTATAGTTCCCTAATTCGACTCCGGCGAAGTTGTTTCAGGGGCAAGTGCCCATGGCCTACTAGGCAACAGAGTGCGAACGCCACAGGCACATCATTTGTGATCGAGGCCGCCTCAATGTGTACTTTAAGCCATAATTTAGAGAAAAAGCCCTGGTTTCTCTACTCTTGTTAATGGAAACCTTTCTCTTCACCGGCAGAGATCTTACATTGACACTACCATTAGGGCTACCTGAATTTGTGCTGCCTGAACTATAGATTGAAACTTTGGTCGTAGAGCTTGAAAGCCGTGACACATTTGGGCTGTTTGGTAGCGAAAAAGGCTACTAATTAGCCACCTTCGTAGACCTTTGAAAGCCAACAAGTCTTTCAAGTTGTCCGACAGATGCGAGTAAGTAGTTCCAGCAACTCCGACAGTTTAGATAGTCAACCTACCCGCGTGGGCGTAGAATCAACTACATGTCCTTTCAGGAGTGACGGGGTCACTCAGCACCTTTCACAAAGGAGGCGTGAAGAGAAAGATACGATCTTACGAAAATTAATGTTACTATCCCCGGCTTTGGAAGAACACGGTGTGCTGTAGATTGCTCTTACTAAGACTGATTTATTTTGATACAATACTATGTCTTTAACTTTGCAGCTTAAGCAGAGACCATATCTCTTGACTTTGTCAGTATGCAAGCCAAGCCGCCATTTCTTTTGGATTCTTTTGATGGGACCAGCTTTTACCACAAAATCTAAATTTTCTGTAGTCAAAGTTGTGTTATTTCCGCAATGGACTACGATGTCTAGGTTTTATTATATGACATTTCGCGTGCTTTTAGTAAGGCGCAGTACAGCGACACAGTGTACAAATGAACGCCTACAAGGTACCGATCGTGACTTAGCGTGCTAATGCGTCGTGCGTGCAATTATATGGTTTGTCCATGTTCGACGTATGATATAGTCACGTGGAAAGTTTTTTTATGCGCAAGATGTTCAACCTGTGGTGTACTATATCTCTGTTTGTATACAAAGCTTCGGCTACATTTTTACGACGTGGAGGCCACGTAACGAGTGAACGTCCACTGTCCTACGAATGAAAATCCCACAGAATTCATTCAAAGATCCAGCCTGGACCGGGAATATCATTTGATTTTACTGTGTTGGCGAAATAATATTTTAATTTTCGAAGCGAACAAGCAAATTTTACTCTATGTTTGTTGGATTTACAAGGGTATTACCGAATAATCGGGCAAACAATGGGCGTAGATCGCACGAAGCAATTAAACAGGCTGTTTAATATTCAGAATAGTAATGTAAAATCTGACACAAAAAGAATGCCCACGCTGTTCGTGAGTCTGTCTGACTGACAGTATACAGCGTATCTATCGATATGAGGAGCCGTAAACTTTTCTTTATATCAACAACGTTGAGTGTTCTTAGTTTCGAACTTGTTCTACTAACGCAGGAGTACTGTGATAAGAATTCGGGCTTTACAAGCTCACAAACATATTAATGCACACGAATTTCCAGTGCTGCGCTGAAAACATATGGATTTTTATTATAAGGAAAAGAAAATGCTATTATTTTGGTCTTGGCCAGAAATACATGCGTGAATATTTTAGCAGCCGCAGAAACAATAATTTGAATACCAATAATGCACCTTTACATGCCGCGGTTGTGAAACATGTGAAAGAAGCTTTAACGAAAATTGAATTCTTAGTGGCTCGAACGTGTGTGCGTACCATAAACATTAAAGCTCATACCTCCGTGAGGTCGGCTTGGATTATCTTCTGTTGTCGAAGCGATGGCTCCAGCTTCTCAGTTAAGTTTTTATGAGGACCATTTTGGTTTCGAGTCTCAAGTGGAAACCTCTTGTGCAACCAGTTGATCAAATACTTAAATACATCCTCCTGCTCCGGCTCGTCGAAAATCATGTGGTACAGTCCCTCAAAGAATTTAAATTCTTTGTCAAAACTTCCCATTCGAGAAAAAAACTTAAATGCAGTCTGTTGATCAGAAACGCGGTCATCGGCCCCAGCAAGGAACAACATGGGAATTGAGCAAAAAGGTGTACCTGCATCAGGTACTCTTTTGTCCTTGTGCAGTCGATTCATGGCATGAACTATTTGGCATCCAGTGCGAGGAGTAATCATGTCGCAACAGGTCAGGGGGTCCTTCTGGTACTTTATCAAGAATTGGGTATTTCGGCTTCGCAAATTGTACTGGACCGCAGGAATCATCTTTGTCGTTGGAAATGTTGCAAGCAACGCCTTGGCAAACTTCCACTGGGCCCACAGCACCGGAGTCCACGTAACACCAAGACTAGGCGATGCCCAGACAGCAGCGTGAAATTTCTGCTTTCCCGAAAGTACTGTATGAAGACCAATGAGGGATCCCACCGAGTTGCCAGTAATTATCAAAGGCAACTCGGGAAGTGATTTCCGCTTTCTCTCTTTTCCATGCGGATGGAATGGGTGGTGGTGTTTGCGCCAATACCGGAGCGCGACTTTGTAGATGTTGGTCTTAGCAAATGTGATAAAATCGTTCGTATCATTCACTAGTTCATTAAAATCATTAATGTGCGCGCGCACCCCGTTCTTGTCGTATTCGCTTGCTCCATGGTTAATCAAATCGTATGAAATAACACCAAAACCTTCTTCACAGTAGCGTTCGTACAGTGCCGTATTGCGGCGACAATGGTCACCGATGCCATGCAAATGCAGGATAATTCCTCGCATCGCCAATTTTTCTGGAGGAAAGAGCGAAAAGTAGAGAAGTGACTGGCCCCGCCGATTTTGAAACTTGCCCTCGTAGTGACGTAGACGTAATGATGGTTTTATTATCCTGTCCACTGACGACGAGTCTGACGATGCTCGCGGACGAAAGTTCTCTTCACTAAGCTGATGCGGCTGCCGTAACCCTGGACCACTGTCAGATGAAGCTCGTAGCCGATTAACAGAGAACTTTTCCTCTGACGGAAAGCGGCCACAGCTTCGATTTTGATTAGTACGAGTGGGAGTGGCACTTGATAATCTTGTCGTTAATTTCTGCCGTGTCGGCTTTGGCGCTGAGGGATTCGAGTTTTGACGCCGAGCCGAGAGCTGTGTATCATCTGATGCCGAAGATATTGAAGACAATTGTTCATTGGTACTCTTTGGAGGGGGTCCATATGAGGTCGGGCCTGAGGCAGGTCGTGTACGAATAGCGCATGGCTTCCAACCTTTCTCATTCTGTTGTAGCACAGGGCAACCATCGAAGCACGGAACAGGACGAGACCGAAGCGATTTGGCTGTCTTAGCCCTTTTTTTCTCAGTCTCTGCTTTTGCTTTTTTCTTTCCCTCTTCATCTAAGTAAGACTCGTCAAACCGCGTTGCCGGAGGAGATTGCTCAGAGACAAGTTTCTTTGTCTTATTTTTTCCCGAACCGGGTGCTGTCGTCGTGTGCGAGTCTTTCTGTGCTGTTTTCTTGGCATTGTCTTCCAAAAACGAGTCGTCAGAATAGGAAATTGGGCGGGACCGCTCAGACTTTGTCGTCTTTTTGTGAGAATGAGGTGCGGTCGTCGTCGTACTTGCTTCATTAAAATAGGGAATCGAACGAGACCGGACCGAGATGGATTGCATCTGTTTCGCTACAGCAGACTTTAGGCCTTTCACGCCGGCCAAAGGCACATCGGCGAAACACTGACTGGCACGCATTCGAGCCGATTGAGCCCGAGTAATTCTTGGAAGCGTTTGAGAGGGAGAAGAGGTGGGCGGTGCTTCATCAAGTTCCTCAAAATTAGCAACGGGGCGCAATCGCTCTGAGCTGGACTCATTGGTCTGTGCAAGAGTTTGAGCATTCGATATTGGTTTAAAGTCCGAGCCTTTTTGACGTGTACTCGCATCTCGCTGCAGGTTCGGGCTCAAGTCAGAGCTTGAGGACGAAGTAGTTGGAGACGAAGAGGACGAGTCCGACACTTTGCTTGCGACGGATATTGCGCTCATGGCACTGGCACGCTCCTCTTGGATGGCCGACATTATAAGCGCATTGCGACTCTGAGCACGTCGCAATGGCAACCCAATCCGTCCTCTGTTGCTATTTACCATCGTGTTTGAAATTTATGGTCGATAGAGGGGGGGGCAACGGCAAACAGATTGTGCTGAAAAGCGAGGGACCGACGTTCCTGAAGCTCCAAAGCCAGTAAGAATGAGATCAAAACCGGGATGGTGTGTCTTTCAAAAACCTGACGCATTTGTTCATCTTGGGATGTCGAATGGCCGGCACGGTTGCATTGGCGTAAATATTAGAAGTGCTCGACCAGCACTTCGCGCCGCTAAGGAAGCTCAGGCGTATATGGAAGCTCAAAGCGAGTGCATCCATTTACTTTCTACGTCTTGCTACCACCATTGGCTGCCAGTGACATCTTAAGGAGGCGCAAGCTCTGTAGACATATTTACTGGTACTACGAATTTGGACCTTCCTTTACTTCCATTTCGGCGAAATGCATACTGTTACCTTATGCTGTTAGTTACTGTAAAATCGAACAGCAATTCATTGGTTACATCAGCACAGATGTTTTTATCATGGTTCGTCTGCATTTTTTCAGATGTAACCTATCGGATGAGCAAAAATTATATTAGCGCGTAGCCGTGCCATATTTTAATACACCGCTTAGAGTATTGGCAAGCCACATAATACACTCTTCAATTGATCTCATTGTAAAACCATCTAACTATACCATAACACAGTGCGGCAAATTAGGTCAATGTGGTAAGGTTTTACTCCTTTTGCATATCCAATTACGTCGAACGATTTACTTGAGACAATGTATTGTGTCGTGCGATTGAATCAAAATACAAATTACATGTATATAGGCTGTTTTCTTTGGCAACATTTGAAGAGTCCCCGTCAAAAGCAATTGTGATAACTCCTGCACCGGCTATGAAGCTATCATATTTATTTGCGGGAAAACTAAATCGGAGATTTTCAGTTTTGTAACAGGCCGTTACGTCGTGTCAAGCTTTGATAATTAAAGCTGGCTTCTCTTTGGAAGACCCAAAAAATGGTGGCTCATAGGCACCCTCTAGGCATTTTTTCTATCGGCCTCCATACTGAGTATTTCGAGGATTACCGTAGTCAATTGCAGATTCAAACTCAGTGCATACAAATAGCTATGGGTAGGAACTAGTATTGTATTATGATTTTGCAGCCTATTGCACACGTCAATCCCAGGACCGAAGATGGTAAACGGGCTTCACAAAAAGACTTTCCAGCTTTCTGCGTGCCCCCATGCCGTGTGACTAAGAGGTACTACCTACATTGCAGAGTCGAATATAGTGCATTTACAAATTTATGGATAGAAACTGTATGTGAATCAGCCTTGCACACGTCGTTCCCTTAAAACCAAAGATAAAGAACGGTCGTTAATGGAAAAATTATATATCCCTCTGTGCAAGGAGCTGAAAGACCCCGTTACACTCGTAAACACTGGAAGTCAATCCTACGCTCACTGGGAAAAAATTATTACTTGAAAGCTTACAAAGAGTTCGGAATTGCAAAAACTATCTTTGTGCACTTATCGAACTAGCCGTTTACATTTCTCTGAAGACTTGCTGGATTCTATGAGCCTGATGGGTGGCTACAGCCTTTCCTCGCTAAAACGTGTCACGGCGTTCAAGATCTGCGACCAAAGTTTCTACTCTAATGCACAGGCTCAGATAGTCCTGGTGGAAGAGTCAAACGTGAAATTCTTGCCGAAAAAGCTTAGGATTTTTCCGCTAAACGGAAGGAAAGCCGGATCCGTTTTATCTTAAAAAGAAGATAGATATAATCAATGAGGTGACCGTGATCACGGAGGACGCTGTGTGTGTGGTGTTTGCTTTCTTTATCCTGGCAGACCGAGCCAGAAGCTGGGCACTCACCTTAGACAGTTTCCGCGAAAAACTTTGTCACTTGATTGAACTTTTATTAAAAAAATGTTTCTTCCGGTAAACTGCGAGCTTCACCAGCACACTACGCATTATCGCTTGTAAGCAAAGAAGGTTTAAGCTTTGTAAGTATGTTTTTAGCTTAAGAAAATGACGGGCTCAATTCCTTTCCAGTAGCTGTGTTCATGGACGGCTTGAAGGTAGGACGCAACCCTTTAAAGTACAGGGCACAACTACCTCAAATCCATCTTCAACATGAGAGGCGCGACAGACAGACTTGCTCCTCTAGAGTGCCATGGATGGGCAGCTGCTCGTCCTATAAGATGGCGTACCAAGACTCGCCGTTTCGGGTCCAGTCCGAGGGAATAAATGTTGACGATCGAAACAAGATCTACTGCTTGGGCTGTACTAGATAAAGATACATAATCTATTTTGCTTCAAAGAGGGCCGACAAAGTGGACCTTCGTCTCGCTTAAGCGATTTGAAGGATTGGTGGTAGATGCGGCGCTTTGAAAGCTAACAGAACTTTGTTTTTCAGCTAGGACGGTGTGTCCTACTGGGAAAAACTAAGTACTTGCGATGGTGTTGGGTTAATGCACTCTGCAGAAACTAAGCCTCCGAGAGATTTACAGATCTCAAAAATGGAGCAAGTCGTCGTGGACTGCTATTTAGAATTTGAAGTGTACGAGGATAACAAAAACATTTTGAACCTTGGTATATCAGCATGCCGGCCAGCGTTTGATATAGGTTGATTGACGCTTTAAAACATGCAACCAAAATTAGTTAGTCTCTCTTCAACTCGATAATGGGACGGCTCTAAACCGGAAATAGACCTGGCTGCGAACGTCCAAGATTTCTGCAGCACTCAGGTCATTTCTATTTCTTGACACAAAAAATATGACTTGATCCTATGCATACCATGGCTAAAAAGGAATGAACCGTGGATTGATCGGCGAGGCAAGGTCATGGGTTTAAGCCGACTGATCCTGTGCAAAATAACTGTGGTGAGTCTTGTTGCAACCCTGTTGTATGTACGGCTCCTTCAAAAGAAACTTCGATCGGTACACGTCCGAAGTAGTATGGGAGAATTTGGAGCAACTTACATTTATCTCTCTGAAGGTGGACAAAAAGATACTTCAAATTCTTCCTTGAGGGCAGATAAGTTTTGCTGGTAGCAATCGCTGTCAAAGGCGCTAAAGATTGCGCTTTAAAAGTCAGCAACATACTGCTACAGGTATGCCACAAACTGCGGATAACAAAGTTTCGTAAGTGGAAGAAACACATAGTAGGTAAAACAGATAATTAGTTTCACCAGGAGCGGGCAGCGTAGATCCGCAAGAGAATGAGAATGCGATTCGAGTTCATTCCCTGGGTGTCATTAGCGAGCACGTGATAGACGAAGATAAAATAATGGACAGCTCAACTGGTTGTTGTGTCACGGCAGATGGAGGCAATTTTAGAGGTATCAAAACTAATAGTTCAGAGTATATCAATACATTTCCCTTTAAAACAGAAATACCGTGAATCATTCTTTTAGGCAGCGTACATCGCATCTAAACTCAGAAGTTCTGAAATCTAAAAGAACATTATAACCTGTGCAATGGAATTACTTGGAAATGGTGTCTAGAGAACCCTTTTGGAAATAGCTACTGAACAGTGAAGTGGAACATGTCGCCAAGTAATAGCTGCTGTACGTTAGCGGTGCTAGCTTATTGATGTCTCACCAAACAGGCAAAGAATGGCACGGTTCGGAAGTCGAAATCTCTGCGTAAGTCACCGACTTTCTATTCTTACAAATCAAATAAGATGTAACACCTGATTCACGCTTCTAATAAGCTAAATTTTGTTACTGTACACCCTGTCAAGATATGACGTGCTGCTTAACAACATATCCAGGTGTACGTTGTACAGCGCACAACATTCACTAGACTTTAACTGTGAAGAATGCGGGTAATCCCCTCACGGCGCCTGTTTCACCTAGCAGCACGGAGGTGATTAGCGATGGCTCTTAAAAGCTCCAGTGACATCAAGCGTCGCGTCACACATTTGTTTCGGCCGTACCGCAATTTTTAGAGGTATTTATCCAAAGCTGTTCAAAAGGATATCAATATGCTCTAAGAGCTATTAAGGTTACTGAAGACACGATTTTGAAGTCATGAGGACCAGCTACCTTGAATCAACATCGACGGATGTGTCTTTGCAGCAAAGGAGAATTTTGTTTCTGGCTTGATAGTTTGCATTGATTAGACCCCGAGAACGTGGAAGCAGGTCTACGCCATATTACTAAAAGGCTTGGCAAGTGATTAGGCCTACTCAACCAATCGCACAAGTGCAGGGCTGACTATGCGGATCTTGTAAATTTTCTGTGCGAATGCTAAAAAAATGTTATAAAAGGTGATAGGATAGCCAGCATTAGTGTGGTTTGAAAGCATTAAGGAAGGGCACCTGTTGTGGCTTTCCTTAATGGGACAAAGCCGTTTGGATTCGCTGCAACGCTTCCTGCTGAGGCATCGCTTTTGCGCGACTTCAGTGCTATGAGGACGGTTTTAAGCAAGTATCTCCTTCTCTCTTGGAAACTTGGAGCTGCCAAATGGAGAAACTCCGTTTTCGAAAAAATGCTTGCTATGAGGTACGTAATGATAGGTGTTTACGGGTGCTCTAAACTTGACGAAGCATTCATGAGGAATACGATAAACACTCCGTTCTTGCTCGAAAAAATAGCAAAATGACTGCTATATCTTACCTCTTGCATAAAATACAACCTTGGTAAATTCAACACGCTGCTGACGTGCTGACGTGCTGACGTGCAGGCCAAGTAATAAGCTGGTTCACATCAGCAGTGCTAAAGGAAAAAGCTCTATTGACAAACAGAAATGCAGATTTAAAGCCCTTGTTTCGATTCTCTACTGCAGGAGAATATGACAAAGTCGAGCGCTTCACCCTTTGACGACAATTGTGGTTGCATCGCTATAAGTGGGGAGAAGGTCTGCTTCACTTAACGCAGATCCAGCTGATCCAGTAAAGTCGTTGCTTTGAACGATAAAGATTTGATGGCTATATGCACGTAGTACCTCAGTTATCAGTCATTTAGATCGAGAGAGAATATTTTTTTCTATTTCGACGACATATTTCCCCACATGTATGATTGGAAGGCAAATTTTGTGGAAACCCGTGAGCCTTGCTAAAGAGTATCGTGGTTCACGAATCGTTTTTTTACAGAGCCTTCAGGTATCGACAGACCATAAATTTTGAATTTGTCTTCAGTTTGCCAACGGTTAATGGCAAGATGGGCATAGTGCCGCCTGAGCAAGATGGTGTAATTTTCACCCGTTTGAACCAGTATAACTAGAGAACGACACGCAAAGCTGCTTGCAAGTACGGTATGTAAGCATTATGGTCGTTCAAAACAATGGTGATGAATAGAGACGCCCGAAGTTATGCTAAGTCTTGGCAATTGCTGTTCAACTAATGAATACCCGTTTGTTGACCTCTACAGCAGATCATTCAAAGACAAGTGAGCAGACGGGTAGGGTCAACTTTGTGCTTTAACAAATCGTGCCGAATCTGCGTCAAAATATAGGTGACTTTCACCTAACAATGCGGCTCACATATCCATGGGAATTGGCACCCTTCTATGTCAATGGACTGGGACACCCTCGGCTTCTACCAAATTTTATCAATACAAATGCTTCTGAAAAAAATGGAGAGAGGCTCAAAAAAAGGTTTTTTCCTAGGTCTCAAAATTGATGACAATTTCTTTAAGGCTGTGGTAGAAAATAATTTTGTCGAATAACCGCTTAGAATCCAGCCAGTCCAAAAATTGATTTGAATCGACATTTTTATGCTTCCGAATGTGTTAACGATTTCTAATGGCTCGTATCAATCTTGCTTGACGCGGTGTCGTATACGATCGCGCTACACGCTACACGCTCCTTCTTGCGTCCTACTCGAGCTAAGCCGCCAATACTCTCAGCCAAGACACCTGCATCAGATCTGATCGTAAGTAGATATGCTACGATTGGGCGTCTTAAATGTCTCTAGAGTCAACTCGATATAAGCACCAAATCAAAAAATTTCTGTCGCAGTGTAATCTTGTTTTAGCTTCTGGTCTTTTAAGCAGTTTTCGGCACTTAAGAACAGAGGATTGCGGCTTAGTCATTATACTTCCTTGTAGCGCATTTGATTGAAATTTGATAATTTAGCTGGAAGTGTCTTATCGGGACCCTGGTCGACATGCTGCAAGATCGTTTAGCAAATGCTCGGGATGCAGAGCAGAACCAAGATCTCCTTCCCGACCGTCTTTAACTTTATACGTTGATCTTTAGACTACGGCTAGTCAAGTTTTCGTGCACAAGCATATAGTTTACTACAGCATCAAGGCTGTCAAGATTGCTTATTTGCTCGCATAAGTGATTGATTACGCCATATAAAACGGCAATTATTTACGTCCAATAGGTGAACAGCCGTAGTACAGAGGTCATCCTATAACTTGGCGGTGACCAAAAGTCTCTTTGGCGTCCAACCACCAACGAAGAAATGCCACGGCTAAGACCTGACGATTAAGCTGTCCATACGCACTACCTCAAATTCATACAAATAACAAAACTGTATGTTGTATCCTTAGTTTATAGCGAATTGCAAATTCAAGCCATACGGTGTATTATTTAATAAGTATTTTCTTACTATCGTGTAGTCGATGCAGAGTCTGATATCAAAACCAATCGTCTTTATAGTTACTAAGATTGACAACCAGGGTTAATTGAAGAACTTTGCCAACAAAATTTTTAAAAAGAGCCGGACCTTTTATACACTCAAGCAATTCTTTACGCAAAAGGTTTGCCGCTGCTTTGACATTCTTGGCTTCGATATTGCACACATCACCATGCATTTCAAGCGCGAGTGCGCTTCCTTTACCTTCAGGTAGAAGCTGACTAATTTATAGAGTCTATTGCTATCGATTGAGGTCACCTTTCCTAATCTTTGACCACAATTTCTTTTAAACATTTATCTTTTGTTTCTAAAACCTTTCCAGCACAGCTGCTAGCTGCTTGTCTACGTCTTCAGCAAATGGCTTGCTTTATTTGCAGATCCGTACTTGCTCGTCTTATTTCGTTTGAGTGAAGTTTCCGTCCTTTGTGGTCTTTACTGGCCCCGAATTATTGCGGGTGGCGATAAATTGATTTCTTGCTTGTTTCAATTATAGTGGAATGTTATCGTCAATAAAGCTTACGAGAATATAAAACGGAAAAAGCTTAATATGCTTACCGACGCGCTATCACCTGGCCAGATTATTCAACTGGTCTATAATAGCCGATCGAAAGTTCTTTGGACGAGCAGATTTGTCAGGCATAGTCAAATTCGAGCCACTGGTGCAGTTTTTTTTGGCAGGTAAAGATGGCAGAGTTGATACGGTAACCTTTTGACAGAAATCGCACTTAAATCGCCACAAGTGGGCAGATGGTTTCCTTTCCGATTGGGTGATGTTGCCCAAGTCAATTCTTAAACACGAGCTGACGAGTTTTTGACAAAATTGCTCGTGTCTATAACGCCATAACATTAGTTATTCTAACTGAGAAGAAATGCGTAGTTCCTTAAAATAGCACTACACATCAGGTCATACTTCAAGCAAGCAAATATAGGTTAAGAGATTGTCATCGAACGACCTACTTGCTTTTGAAATGTAGTGCCAAAATATTTTTTCTAGCTGCCGCTTTTGCTCGTAAAGTCAGGTGCTTTGTGGATGAAAGTTAAAGGCAGGAGTGTTGTTGTTATAGAGCAAAATGTAAGTGCTACGTTGATGAAAGTAAAGAGCAGGAGTGTTCTTGGTACGGAGTTTAATATGTGTGTTGCATGGACGTACCAAGACTGAGGTCATTCTAGCTGGAATCATGGAGCTTTTCTTGATAGAGACATAGCAAAACTAGATCTGCTATTTGGTGCAGGCTTCTTGGTTTCGGTCAAACTCCATTTGATATTGGCTGAAACGGGATGTTTGGTTTATAAGGCTAGTGTTAAAAAGATCAGACAGCGGTCGCTGTATGGAGAAGTAGTACGAATGAAAATACAAGAACGAATGACGAATGTCTATTCTCAAAGTGCTTCTGCAAACGGGGTCATCATGAATTCAATGGGGTACTCGTGGAAAGCACGGAATCTTTACGATGGTTGAAGGTCCAAGTGCAAAACGATTCTAAAAGCTACAAGCATTAGTAATTGTGCAATGCGTTCTTTTACTCAAGAAGAAATTTGGTTGGCTTAGAGTCCTAAGCCGAGGCGACAAATTAACCGACAAATTGACCCCCCATAGGGCTGCTAAGTTATGACAAATGGCGAATTTTGACTCCCAGAAGTCTATGGATGGCATGAACGAGCCGGATGATCGGATCGAAGCGCAGGCCAATCACCCCTTATATGATAACCAAAGGAAGCAAACGAATGATTGATCTATTAGGATCATTCAAAACATAAAAGTAGTGGATGACTAGGTCGTGATTCCACATCAAGCACGACTCCGGTTCATCTTCGATAGATACAAAGCTGCCAGATCAAGGTATCGAGAATGATCAAGTCTGCACCCACGGAGAAGAAAATCTTTTTGCTGAAGCGCTGAAATCCAACTGCTGAGTCTTATACGGTCACTGAAACGGTTCGTTATGATTAAATGCCCAGGAGCGACAATTTATCTGGATCCTTTCCGTAAAAAAGTATTTTTTGCCACCTTCAGCGTGAAGAGTCGATTGTATTATGTGGTACAGCGCTCCTTATATGGCAAGTGGCTCGCATGACAGAGCAAGATCAATATTATTTGCTACCACCAGACCTTTTGGTTTGCTTGAGTGTTCGCGTATGCTATTTAGACTAGAGAACGCTACACAAGTATATTAGCAAATACTGGATAATGCTCTGCATCGATTTCTTGAATTTATTGGTGGAGCCGATTGATCTAAGCAAAGGCACCCTAAAGGAAAGAGAGCCCGACAATAGCAAAGGTCAGCTTGGCTTAATATTTGGACAACATCCTGGTGGTGTCATAAAGCTAGTTATCTCTGTGCGAGGACGTAAGGTATATTATACAAGTATGTGACTTTTATATTCTGTTAATCACTTGTGTGACACGATTTAAGGATTTCAGGAGAGCCTAACGAGGACACCGCATGTCGGCGAATCAAATGAAATGTCATATAAAGGGATTTTGAAGCTCTTATCAGCTTTTTATTGATCATCGATGACTTTTTTCTAGCAGCTTAATTATTTATGTGCATTCATCGATAATGACGCGATCTTCTCGCCCTTGTAGGTATCAAAAGATGTCAAAAACAAAAGGTGTATCTAATTAGGCTGAACGAGGTACGTCAAAGATTCAGCCTAGCGATAAGGCATATGCCTGGCGCTCATTAAAAAAGGTGTATTTATTAAGGCTGTTAAGTTAGCCTAGTGATATGGCATGTGAGCGGTGAGATCAAGCGCGAGGACTCCCGCTCCACAATGTGCACAGCATAAGCTACAGTTTTGGTCGTGAAATAGATGTTGCATATGAAAAGGGTATGGCACCGTAGCCTTGACATGCTGCATCCAAACAACACGCCAAATTATTAGTGACATTGGAAGCGGACCATGAAGACCTACTTCTGTGGACAGCAACCAAATTGCTCCCATAGCTGCGGCGACTAGATCGCTAAAGCGTCAAAATTAAATCTCGATGAGCTGCAGTCGGACGTGGTACAATCGCTTAGATCGAATTGAGCTTTCCGAATAAACGATCAATTGTAGGGGATAGTGGTATAAAATAGAACCTGAGCGGAAATCTGAATAGACTGAGTGCTATTATAGCTTGGTCGTATAGCAAGATCGCGAACCACTACAATGTCAACAAAGATAAATATCATTTCTACTGTCCGCAAATGAAAAAAACAAATGCCAAGTGTGATCTGACGATGAACTTTGTAGAGAGGTTCACGTAAGTATCTGCTTAGAGAAAGCTAAATTTTAGGTCTCTGGTCCTCATTCTATACGCAGAACAAGCTCGAGTCGTATATCAATCTGGTTGCCTAACTCGGTGATCAGCATTTGGCTCAATTGCGAAAAAATATGTATTTTATGCATGACCTGGACGTTATTTGGCTTTATCCATGAAAAAAACACTGAAGGGTAATTATCTTCTTTAGCTTGGTAATTATCACAAATGTGCTCTAAATATTGGGCATTCAGGCTTTGTTTACGGCAAAGGCACGGACAGCTTCAAGAGCTAAGTTGTTAGTTCACTGAGATGCTTCAAAGCGTTTTTTTAACGGCTCAGAAAGCTGACACTTCTATGCGAGCACTGCAAGCAGCGCCAGAGGCCTTCTTAAGCGCTGTGAACAGCTGTACAAGAGGCTGTACTCTCTGCTCGTACTTGCAACAGCTTAGACGAGCTTGATCTGCATGTGGAATAGTTTCTTAAATTCGAATTTGCTCGACTTAAGACTATTGTCATTTTGCGACCCATTATTCGCAACAGCATGCTCCCGCAAGTACTACTTCTCTAATGATTACAAGAGACTCTGACTTGATCTTTGCTCCTTAGCTTCGCACTTCCAATAAATAGGCTGTAAGCGTGACCTTACTCGAAATGCTTAATACCGTGAGCATAGTGCTAACAAAAAGCCTCAACTCCCATCTGCGTCAGGACATTTGTGATCCCTTTTGATCTAAAATGGTCGATCGAGAAGATACAGAGGCCATATTTTCAGCGCGTGCATGATCGCAAGCAGCACATGCTGATAGAAAGGTACTACAGCTTGGCTAACTTCCTCTTCCGACCGGTAAAAGCAATCAGACGCTCTAGCTCTCCCTCATTTATTATTAAGCCCCCCCGATCGCAAGATTTCAGGCGTCCTCTCATATACCAAATAGATTCAAAAATTCTGGAGGACCAAGAAAAGGTGAAAGCGTCATGCTCCAGTGAAGTAGCGTAGTTCCGAATGGTCTCCGACAAGCATAAGATCGTCTCAAAATGGCCTGTGCCCGAGCAAATCGAGTGTGGTTTAGGCTCTACAGAGATGCTTAAAGGACTTTGGGCAATTTATAGGACTGCTCCACGACAGCACAAAGAGAAGACGTCCTCAAAAGCGACCAAGTTCTCGGTCTTGAGGCCATTTCGTCCGACAAAGTCTTCTAGATATGGGATGTCATCCACGCAGAGCTGGAACTTTGACAACTTGACGTAAAATTGCTGATCTTTACACCGTTTGAGTATGCGGTCTAGAAACGTGACGTGGTCGGCGACATTTTTTCTTTGCGGGAACACGCAAATGTCGCCAAAGACGATTTTCATCGCATTCACTGATTTAAGAAAGGTTCTATGCAGAAGCCGATTAAGCGTACCTGGGCTTTCGCTAAGTTCCATGAAAGTGTCTCAATACTTATGTTAAACATTTGATGCCGAAAAGCGGTAGATTAAATATCTGATTAACGCGATAAAACCTGATCGTAGCTTCACAGTGGATCCATTTTAACTCCCAGACATGGTGTTAAAGATGTCTTTCTTACACGTCATCGATATTGTTGGCACGATTGTCGCTAGATTTAGCTGATGATATCATGAACAATGCGTCAGCCTACAGGCTTCTTGACATAAAACGTTGGTGCCGAAAAGAAAAAATACTTGGTCCGAAAAAGCCTGCTCGAATCATTTTTTTGGTCACCCTGCGCTATTTAGAACTTTGGCGCTATTTTTGACGGGTAAAGGCTTAATACCAGGCTTGAGCTTCGTGCATAACTCTTCTCATGTTGGAGGGTTCTCGTTGTAAAGCTATGAAGCTCGGTGCAAAAGTCATGTTCGCATACTTGCGTAACGCTTCATACGCTAAATAGTTTTCAGGCGATCTCATTTTAATCTGTTGAAGCGCTCAGCCTTCTCGGAATCTTACGGGTCGACGACGAAGACAACTTAAATGTAAGCAACCTTTGCAGGTACTAGTGAGAAAAAATAGCTGCATCATTCTTTGATGGCCATGGTGGCCTTGTTGCTGATACTAGTTAAAAACACTGCAGCTCTGCTATATACGAATCTTCCATTGTCCAGCAGCTTATCTAGACGGACGTTTATCCTGCGGGTTTTGTTGAATTCCTTCATGGTGCTTCGTGTTGACGTGAGGTGTCATGCGTCTTATAGCTCGTTTGATGTCGAGATTTATTTCACAAAGCCACGTCATGCCGATAATAAAAATTTTGTTTCCAGATTGTTCGTTGCAAAGATTTATAGCTCAATATCTTTGCCAAATCTTCTTTCGTAATCAAAGAAATCATTCTTCTTCTACTCGCCACTTAATTTGTCGAAACGCTCAAAGCGCTATACATTCGGGCTCACATTTTAGCTTGTATCTGGCATTAAAACTGCTCTTGTTACTAGTTGCTGTATGAACAGTGTGTCTTATACTGTTACTGCAGAAAGAGTTGGGTTAGCGTAAGTGGTCGAATCCGAATGGCCATTGCCAGTTGTCGCATCTTGCAATATCGGCACTCGTGAGATCGAGCGCGAAGTCGACCTCAAAGCATCAATATCGTCGAGAGCGCTTATTCTGCTCTGCTGACGAGGTATTGTATATAGGGATGAACGCTCAAACGTACGGCCTCTTTGTTGGGCCACACTTTCTGGACTTCTCAACGCTCTTTGTAATATCTACGAAACCAAAACAAAACCTCAAGAAATAAACGAAACCGATTGAATTTTGTTTTACAGTCTACGCTTTGTGTAAAAACGGATGGAATTGTCTAAAAAGCCATCCAAAAATAAATTAAAATTGCTGACGCTTTTGGCTTTCAGTGATGTTGTGAACTTCTTTACTGGTACCTGAGTCTTGACAGCTCAAATTTGTTTCGGATGAGTTTAACAAGCTTCAGCTGCTTATCCAATTTTGACCGCAAGTCCTTTTGAAGCTTGTCAAGCTCTTTGTTACGGCTCGTTAAATACTCAATAATTTTTATGAGCGGTTTGTAAGATCACGTGTCTTTCTATTTTCCATACAACGAAGCGGAATGAAACAGCTCAGTACAATGGATGTAGATCAAGCAAAACCGAGTGGGTAAATATCTGGAAGTTATGTTCCGTGTTTCGGCAGCGGGATAGAGACACATGAAAAGTTAAAAGTTCTACATCACAGACCAACTGAAGGAGCACCAGATAGGTGTACCACACATGCGTGCAATCGCACCGATTAACCACTGAACTTCAAATTCGAGCTGGAAAGACTATCTTTTGCAATCTGGTACTTTCAACTATGCGGCTCGTACCAATACTCACAGGATGACTCGCTTCTAACTATGTGACCACGAGCACCCTCGCCTTAAACTGTTGAGCTTGACCAACAAGTGCTGTCATGTATTACAGTCGCGTATCAAGCTTCTTTAAAGGTCGGTTGCTGACCGAGGCTTGTCGGCGAGCGAGGCGAGGTCAGGGAAAGAGGATTGTCATTTGCTTTTAAAGAATTGTAGACTGATATTAAATGGAGAGCTCTTACGGATTCTTGTCTTGCTACAGCCCAGCTGACATCTCCCAGCCGCAACTGCTACCTTACTAGACTATACACCATCTGGCCTTTTGCACATCCTGGATCATTTCCAGCCTATAGGTTGTACTATAATCATTGATTACTTATGTAATGGGTCTTTTGGGCCTTGCTTTATATGTAGCCACAGATTTCCATAAATATTACCAATGCATGTGTATTTTTGGTACAATGTAGTTTTATGGCGTATTGGCCGTTACCGGCAAACCTGCCAGTGACGACGGTAACGTCACATTTTCTCAACGTGCTGTTAAGGCCAGGGGTCAAGTCCAAGTCGGTGTGGATTATTAATCAACAGCGTTTGGCACATCGCTGACCTAACAAAAAAACTCTGTTCGCATTTGTGGCCCTCTTCGAGCGTGAGGTAGTGAGTGGTGCACACTAAACACGGTAAAATTCAGTCGCATCACTTCAAAAGTCTAACGGTCACAAAGTTGAGGATATTCTCAATATGCAACAAATTTTGTGACCGGAACTTACCAGATCCGCAATGCTGTTGGCAACATCGCTAAAAATGTTTCTTCCTTCATCTTGTTACTTGATTGGAGTGCAAAAGTAAATATGACAGTTTTTAGGTTGACTCAACTCATTTAACGAAACTTTTGCTCAAGATTTCAGCTTGCTCGTCATCAGCGTAGGTCAAAAGTCCTCTCCCCCCATTAAAAAATCGGCTCAGTCACCTGTTCTCTACTTTTGTCAATTTCTCCACCACAGAGTCCATGAGCTTCAACCGCACCTTTATAAAAGTTGCTATCGTTGTATTGTGTGATAAAGAAAGCACTAGAGTGAAGCAAGGGCGTATTTTTTTCAAAACTATCTTTGATTATATAAATATATATCGTCCTTCTGAAGTAGACCGTGCAACCTCTAAAAGATATGAATTTATTACGAATAAAGAACTTCCTGGCATTTCGCTACTGGGCTCGTTTCATCAAGCTGCTAAAAGTCACGCAATACACCAAATTAGCAGAAAAGCATGACGACAAATATATTCTGCTTGAGTGTATGATCACCGTGTCAAATGACAGCCAAAATGCAACGCAACTCTACCTCAAAATACAATTATTTGCGTTTCGTGGTAGTGTCGATTTAAACACTTCGGACACACCAATCGACTTAAAAATAATACTGCATTTGAGGATGGAGGAGTCGGGTGCGAAAAAAGCGTTATTACTGAATTAGAGGCAGAGCTTTCGATGCCAAAGTCGTCGTCCGTCATTGCTCCGCCATAAGCTAGGCTTGCCAGATATTGTGACCAAAGTCGTAGTTACATGATTTTTAGCGGAAATGTAGACATTCATACCGCACACATACGACGCATCGCGTCTCCGTGACACGTTAAAGGTTGCCCGTGTATGTTCAATAAGCATGAAATACTTACAAGCCTCGGCATAGGGACAAAATTATTCCACCGTATTAACCATGCCCACAAGACAGTTTCTCTTCATAAATGTACGAATGACAATCCACTTGATACTATCTTCCTTCCGGGAGGCCACCGAATATATCAAAATATGGCGAGACTTAGATCCTACAGCTCCCGGGCAGGCTTGATATTGGTACTAAACACTCAACTCAGTCACTACTACAGGATTTAGCAGCGCCGCGCTGCGATTGATGCATCGCAGCATTAGGCAGGCTGCGCAGAATTGTTTGGTTTTAAGAGCCTCAACACGAATAGATAAGGAAAACGTTTCTCAAGATCGCGCTGTAGTCACCGTCACATCAATCCTATGTATAGCGGTGCTAATTTCGTAAATGATTTATTCTTGCCATGGTCTTTTAAAACGCTGGTACTTTCCGGCGGGTAGTAAGTCTACAACGAACCACACTTATTCCAGCGTTTGCCATGAAAGGTGCTGGTTTAAAGCGTGTGCCCGGGACCAACCTTCATAAGAAAAAAAAGAAGAGCGATAACACCAAGTTGTACAACTCGCCACCCAATATAAAATTTCGAGACCCAATCGGGCACGAGCTGCCGCTTTCGCTGCAAAAATTTCGGTGGGATGGCGACAAAGTGGGGCGAAAGTTGCAGGAAAAGATTCAAGAGAAGACGCAAATTGCCGGTAACTTTGTGTACCAGCAGGCCTATCGCTTGTTGGAAGGTACACGAGGCGAAGGGATTGATTTTGTGAGCTTTCGAGAGCAGCTACGGGTCAAGTTTGGCATCCTTCTTGACGATAGCGAACTCCGCTTGCTTTTTGACAAGTATGACGAAGATGGGAATGGGAAAATTGACATGCAGGAATTTATTCGCCGCGTTCTGCCGCCTGATTACAATTATGGCCGGCAGTGGTTTGAGATTAGCCAGTTAAACGGAGAAGAGAAGGCTGCGCGTCTTCGTCACGAAGCACGGCAAGACTTTTTAGTCTGCCAAGGTATTGCAAAAGCAAATAATTTGAACAACATGGGCGTGACCTCCAACTGGACCATAAATCAGTTGATGAATCAAATTCAGGCCAAAGTTGTGCAGAAGACACCCAGCAGTGAAGATCAGTATCGCCGTGCGTTTAAAATGCTTCGGTCTGGGAGAGACCAAGGTATTCGACTGAACGAGCTTCAATATAACCTCAAGACCAAGTTTGGTATTCATGCGAGTGACGATCAAATGCGACAACTTTTCACCATGTGCGACCAAGATAGCAACGGCGAAATTGATCTCAGGGAATTTTTGCAGTTTGTAGACCCTCCGGCATACCCTGCTAATAGTAAAGTGCGTGGTGGGTTATGGACGCAGAGCGACAGCGAGGGCGAGGACACTGATAGTGAGAAGAATGAACTGAGATGTGATGCTGAGGCGGTTGCTATCAATACAGAGCAATCAACACGATCTGCAACTGCTTTGTCACGAAAATATGCATCGTCTGGCTGCTCGGATGGAAGAAGTGCTGCGACCTTTAATAAGCCAACGCGAGGTAGAACTGAACGTCCACGGACAGCGGATCCTCGCAAGATGCTAACGTTGCAACAAAAGCGAGATATGGTGAAGAAAGAGCGGCTGACACGTTACAATCTTCAGCGGACATTTTCGATGTCAGTTCAAGATTTAGAGGCTCGATCATTTGCCAGTAAGTGCGAAGAGGATGAAGAATACTCGTGTCTTTTCTTTGAGATTCCTCGGCAGCGGAGTGGCATTGTTGATTGTAGTGAGGCGGAACCGGATAGTTTTAGAAGTCGAAGCGAAAAAATTTACACTCGACCTCGCAGCGCTGGTAGTGTGCGCTCCTATGCTTCATCTTCTAGCATCACGACCGGTAGTATCAAAGGTGCGACATACATGAAACGACCCTCAAGTCCACAGACACTTCGGCAAAAATGTCAGGAAGCGCGTAAATTGCCAGCAACTCTTAAAGCGTGTGCAATGACCCAGGGTAGACAAGCACCGTTGAAGACCACTCAAGCTAGTGCAAAACAATGGGATCATCAAGCACAATCCCTAGGCCCAGAGCGACGACATTTACTGTCAGAGATTCCGCTCGTCTCCGAACATCGCAACGTTTGCAACTGCTTACAACCCACCAAGAAAGAAAATGACGCAGAAGAGTACGCCCCCCGAATAAGCTATACGCACGCCATGCAGCATAATGAGCGGCCGTACACTATAAAAGGCCGTTGCTTTGCCGTACCGAAGTCTCGTCGTGCGGGTATTCAAAAATAATTGAATAGAAAACGAACAGTTTGATCCAGCTCTTCTTAATTTAAATCGATGGTGTGGTGCTGTCTGCTATAATAAGGTCGGCACTAGCCTGTCGACAGAAATTTCTTTGGCGAAACTGTTCTTAATTTTACGATATCCATCCAAACACGCACGCTGCCGTAAACTACACACAATTCACCTAAGTCTGACATTGACAACTCATTTATGCGTCGACAGTAATTCAAATTAAATTCGCGACGTAGATCAGACTCGGTTCAAACCGACACAGACCGAGCCAACACAAACAATCGTTGCTGCAGGTGAGACTCGAGACGACGCTGCGAGATTCGTGCATAAGCTTGGTCATGCTCTACCGTGCATTTCCATTGGGTTAACGCCTCCAGCTTCTCGATCACGAGCTTGTGCGTTAAAACCATAGTAGTCTCACACGCCGGAAGCTTCCTCGCAGCTTCTAGAGCAAGTGCACTGCGCGGGTCAAAGTTGGTTCGTGCACGGCGCACAAAATCGCTCACAACTTGTGGAAATTTGGGAAGGTGCAACTTATGCAGCACCGAAGCAAATTTCCGATACCGGCGACGGGCCTCGGGCTGGATGCCGAATGCTGCAGCCTGCATTAATTGAGTAGCTTCCACTGTGAGAGCATATGGGCCATTGGCAAATTCCCTCGCGGTGCTCGAGTACTGGGGCGACACTACAGTGGCCATGGCCATGCGCAGCAGTTGCAGCGCCTGCTGGTAAAAAGTTGTGGCGCGGTCAATTTGCTTTTTGATTGACTCGCACGATTGCACTTCAGAGGCATACATGGCTACGTTTGTGTATATCTGCAGTACATCGGGAAGACGAAGCGTTTTCAGCAAGAGGCCCAAAAGCCTTTGCTTTTCTCTTTCAAGCTGCTCGAGACGTTCTACGATATCCGTATCGCTATCAAGGTAAATGTCTTCGCGCTGTGCACAAGTCGCGCTTTGCTCCCCTTCACAATCGTGCTTAGGCTGAAAAAAAACGCTACGACTGCTCGCTAACAAAGAGCGCCGTTTCCACTCATCCACAAGAGAACTGGACCGTCGCTCGAGTTGCTGAAGTTCAGCGTCTGCATGCACGGCCTCAGTCATGTGATGACCAAGTTTCTTCTTTAACTCGTCGGTCTTGCGCTTCTGGTCGGCAGCAGAACCTGTTGCTATGGCTAGGTATTTTTTTAGCACACTACGATCCTCATGGGCCTCAAGCTGCTTGATCATGTACTTATGGTCTTCACGTGTGCGAATAGATTGGCGTCTCGCGTTTTTTAGCTCTATCTGCACCAGTGCAAGCTCAGAATCAGGCTCGGCCGCGTCCTCAGTCTCCGATAAAGCAACGTCCAAATTTTGGAAACTTTTGAGTCTGACGACCTCGTTACTGACCTCTTCAAAGCGGCGAAAAAGCCCACGATCCACGGCTTGCTGCATCCAAGGCATCGCCCTGCCCAGCTTCTGCTCGTTGGCAGTTGGAAGGCTTTGGGTACGAGCACGCGCAATAGGTGCAACTTCTTTAGAGGAGATTACACTGGTCGTAGTGGGACGGGGGGAAGGACCCAGTGCCGGCTTGACGCAAGACGAGGGACCCAAGGACGTCGACGGCTCGTCCTGTGGTTGTGGGGATGGCATTAAGCTAGGCGGCATCGCACGCAGAGAAACTTTCCGGCTGAGGGACCTTCAGGCTGACGGATCGAAACTAGCCTGCCTTTAAGGCCTTGCGACATTCACTCTCTTCGCAAATGGAGAAGTTTAGCACAGTGAGCGGGTTGGGTCCTTACAATGGGTCGGTGCGAAAGGCCCATTTGTAATGCGAAACTGGCAGATGTTCATGACAGAGACTTGGGCCGTAAAGGCGTCTGTTTTCAAATTTTGCCCGCAAGCGTTGACGCCTTCTTAAAATTTGAGTGCATTGATTTAAAAGTTTGATACGTGCGCAGAGAAGCGACAAGCTACGAATTTATTTGTGAGCATAGAATTTTGACCATTCAGCGACCAAATTTAGTTTTAATTAGTGGCTGACTATCTATCTGGCCGTATCTAAATTCTGCTACATAATCACGAATTATTGCTCTAATTTTTGCGCCTATATGAAATTTATAGGCCATTCAATATTCGACAACATTCGAGATTTGCATCATAGATGTGTCCCGTCTTTGACACGATTAAATTTTCAGCATCTTGAGCTGGAATTTAGATGTAAGCCGAAACAATTAGATGATGTGTTAAATAAATCGGTCTTTAAACTGCAGCCTATTGTACACCTCGATCCCTAAAGACCGAGAGATAGTGACGTTCATTCGTTGGGAGATCTTTTGTTTGACGTGTAGTTTTACGGGGCTACACTCCCTTTAAGCAGGGTGCTGTGTGGCCCCATCACATCGGCACGTGGTGGTCGCTCCATGAGTATTTTCGGAAGAGGACCACCAGCCATCCTAGCGAAAACCTCTTATACGCTTTCGACAGAGCACACTGTTGAAATTGACTTTGCGAATAGCAGGAATGTGGCCACACCACGGTTGGCGTATTGCGACCTCGCTCAAGCTAGTGCTTCTGATTGTACAGAATTCCTTCGTACCGCGACATTCTCCTGAGTATTGCTTTTAGCGTTACCTTCAGAGTTTAGATTTCTCATTACCGCTCGGCCCCTAGTAGATTTTTCCTCTTTACACCTATTTTTTACTTAGGAGCTTCTACGCTTACGGTGAATGAAGTTAGCCAGACAGCGGAAGGTTTTCTTCTCTTCATCGGATCCATTGCCTCAAAAGTCAAAGGGATTCTCCTAGACAACACTTTGCGTCGTTACCCGGCGATGAGCAAGTCACAAAGCCCATTGCTTACTGCTTTAATGGCGGCTTTAGGGGCCGAAATCATGGAGTGAGTTGTCGCTGCTGATCTGTTTTTATCTTTCAAACCTTGACGCTGATGACATCATCAACAAGAGCATTTCCACTATGGACTTTCGGATTAGGCCGTTCGCATCGCCGGTTAGTCTGATGACAAGTTAAACATCATTTAAAGCTTACTTTCAGGCGATGAAGCCATTGTGACAGCGCTGTCACGAAAATAAGACCTATTCGCAGCCTTGGTGGGTAAAAGCCCAGGTAAGTTTTTGCCGGAGCTCCAGCGGCTCCTGAAGGTGGAGTTGTTTGCAGATTACCGAGCAATTGCGACGCTTTGCACAGGTACACATCCCTCGCCGTGTAGTTCTTCCAAAGCCTTTTTGTCGAGCGCTCCTTGGCGAGCAGACCTTATCTTGTTTGCTACTCATGGCTCAGGTGCGGCAGACCGCTTTCTGTATAGTGTCATTCTGAAATCTTTCTTCGGGATCGACTGGGTCGTCGCTTAAAGACTTAGCCGACTGGTATCGTTCTTGTCTGCCTATTTGGTCACCGCTATATCTAAAACGTTTTTATGAGAAACTCAAAGAGTGATGGAATATCCTATTGGGTGTATTTCAAGCCTCAGTGGGAAAGGATGTAAAGAACTGCTCTTGTGTGCCATAAAGCTGGCTTTTTGACAAAAAAAACTAGATCAAGGTTTAAGACCGGTAACCACTTTGTATTCATACCGGTTTGCACGTAGAGGGATTCATGACGAAAAGAAGTCCATGTTTTTATTGTGATAGCAATGTTAGTCGATATTGAATGTTTGCTGATGGTGTAGAAAATTTGTGGGTAAGCTCTTTACCTACAAAACCAGACCAAAGTTTTACATTATTTTATCTACCGGAATTCACATGCCTGTCACTAGCGCGGGAGGCTGGTAGCTATGAGACCCGTTTTTGGACCGGTTTCTGTTTCTGATTACGCTATGGCTTCTTTGGTCAGTGGGGCGCTGAAAAGGCAGTCACACTTGCGTGTGATTGTTCATTCATTAAAGTGACCTAACTCCGGCTGCCATAATTCGGGTATGTCGTTTTATGCCGACCATTATTTTGCCGTGTACAACCACTCGTGCCACAAAGTCGGTGAAGATCTTACATGATAAATATTTCCTATTGTGGTTTCACTTTTTGTAGTTTTAGTAACTTAATTCTCAACTTAGGTCTAAGAGAATTAGAAATATTTGTTGTGTTGCCATAAGAAAAAAAAGAATCTCGCGAAGAAATATGATCTCCTAAAATTAAAAAAATGCGCTGAATATTACCATGAATGTGTTTACGCACAAAATCTGCAGTAGTAAAGATCAGCAGTGTTAACATTGCATTATTCCATCGTAGCTACTTCGAGCTTGTTTAAGTGATTAGAAGTCAATTCGAGTCACGAAAATGTTTTGATAAGAAACCTTCAACAAAATTAAATGAAGTCGTGCACGTACGGCAGAGACGTCGCTCTTTAAGATTGAAGGTGGGTATATTTTTAACGCAATTAGCAGATCTGGGAGTGTTTTGCGCTCAGCATTACCCCCCTCCAAATCTAACCCGCCATTCTAAATAGACTGATGCCAATCGATAACTTGCACATGGTATGGCAATACCCTTGCGTGCTCTCTTCGCAATGTTATCGTATAAGCACTGGAGGTGCTAAATCACTTTCGGTTTCAGCAAGTTTTAGTGATTGAGCGGTAGTAAGAGGAGAATAAACTGCAAACAATCCTTTCACCAGAGTATGTTTGCTGACGTCATCCAGTTCTCTGACTGAAGAGAATAAGCCTGCCATGGCTTTGAATGCTACTCAACGCGCTGGATCAACGTTTCCGCTCGCAGTTTCTCTAATAAATCTGGTCATTCTGTTCAGTGGTCGTGCCCAGACGCGGTTTGAGTTGATCGATCTGATCGCGAATTAGGCTTCGGAGCTAGCTTGATCTCGCTGTCGATCGATGTATGTCGGATGCAACACCACTTCAAGCTACTCTCGCTTTACCTACGTAGTTTATAAACAAGTGCAAGAAGATTCTTGCTGCATTGCGCCTACCCTTATTATTCAAATACGAGATTTGGTGGTGGCCAAGAGCGCCTTCGATCATTTCTGTACCGAGGCCGACAACCACGTTATATTTTTTTATTCAAACAGCCAGTCACGGCCATGACAAATATATTACGGGCGGGGTGTAATAACAGACTCTCTGAGTGCTGTAAATTTTCGTTTTGCAACAGCCAATAGCTTAGTAATCGTCAGCAGAGCACACTTCCACCAACATAGATTTTTAAGATTGAGAGGCTGAGGTTTAATGCAAAAACGGTATATACGCGACGACACACATATCTTAGCAAGCCAAGCATGAAACTGGTTCTTCTTTCCTCGAGCTTCTACTAGGCTATTCGACTAATGGTGAACGCTTGAGAGTCGGTGGGTACCGACGTACTTAAAACCAGCCACATTTTTAAATGCGGAATGGATCCTCCAGATCATGCGATCGTACGATCAATGTGAGGGAGAAAGCTCCGGAGTCTATATAAATTCCATTCGTTGCTCTCCCATCTACCTACGATTGAGCTCATATCCAAATGATCCCTAAAGCAATCGACAGCAACGTCAATTAAGGTAGGGACTAAAAGGCCTTTTCTAGCTGTATGCTTCGTAGGCAATGCGTTCAAACGTCCTCCTGGATCTTGTATCCGAAATGAGGCCAAGCGATGAGTTTCTCGAGTCTCTTAAGATCTTCGACAATCTTTAATTGCCATTATTCGAAGTGCAATCACTTTCGCGACCGCTCTCATCTGCATCCAGCCTGACGCATCCCATATTTAGCCATACTAATCCTGGTACTTCTCATTCTCTTTGTTCAACAACTACTTCGTAATCCTACTGCAGTACTTTATACCGTGTCATACATCTTCGACATTTGCTCCTTACTTGCCTTTTGTTTTTTTCTCATGTTGATTTTCTTGAACCAGTCCACTGACTCGGTTCACGTATCAATTGGGTGCACGCCCCACTTCTAATACAGAATATACATCGCCTCTACGCAGATAGCATGTAGGCATTTCACCCTTTTACTTCTAAGTAATACTTATCTTATCACCGCATCAGTTGCATAATCTTAACTTAGAGCACTTCAAATTTTCGCTTGCTTGAAATCTTATGTAAAGCTTCACTGCTTCCATCCTCTACACCTACCTATGTTGAAACATTGACACCCTTAGAATAAGGAAGTCACTTGTATTTACTTTTTGACCTTTTTAAGAGTTCTGAGAACTCTTTCTCTGTCTTACAATCTACACATTGCGTCACATAGTGGTGCACACTTTTGAACAGGTTGCCGCAATCAATATGTGCCCTGACCTGTTAATACGTCCGATTAATCTTTGGTGTATTCCTTAAAATCTTGTGATGATTCTTGCTGCAGGCCCTCGTGTACCATCAGTTATATGACCACCTGAGAGCGTTAAAGATGAAGTCCGTCCTGTCGAATTTCCTTAGTCGTTTGCGATCCTGCTATTGACGGACCCTCATCCGCACTAAGTCTACCCAATCTATGTTTCTATCTCAGCAATTAACTAGATTTTATTTAAAGTCGATCTGCTCTGATCTGTTTTATTACGTCCATCTGTAACAGCTCTGATACCGAAGACATGTGTGCGATTGAATTGATGGCCTCCGAAACCTAAAACTTTGGTGGCCTTTTGAGGCGCACCAGGTGTTCATGATCCGCTCTCGAAGTTAGTGCTGATCTGAAATCTACAGTATCAGCTCTCAGAATTTACTCATTATAAACATCTTAAAGCTAATGCATCGACCAGATTTCAGCTTGTCTAGTGCACGCTGCAAGAGCGAAATTGGACCGGAAACCATGCACTCGATTTTGCTCCACATTTGCCTCAAAACCTGGTTAATGTACCCACACGCGATCAAACATGCCTTGTCTATACCAGCCGGTAGACACTTTTTAAGAGCATACATTAGTACGCTTCCTCATTTATTGCTAGATGTAAATAAATTTTGATTTTTAATTTACAATCGTGCACTTGGTTAGCTATAATATGATTGTATTGCACGCAACACCTACGCCTTTGATGCAGCCCGGTCCATTAAATATACAGTTAAACGACCGACGCCAAGATAAAGTGCATAACTTCATGCGGTTAATACTTACTGCGATGATCCTCGGAATGCAATCCTCACCAATTGTGAACTTTACGACTAAAAGTTGCCAAGGAGGCAAAAAGCGGCTCAGCTACCAAATTTTCCTTGCAGGCCGGATGATTAGATCAGCCAAGCCAACGCCGGATCAGCTCTTGGATGGACTAGGTGATCAGTGCCGCTAAATAACCAGTGTCTCCTTCTCCAGTTCAATTTGTTAGGCTTGAGCGTATGCTTAGTGAAAATTACTGACACGATTCTACCGTCGTGATCTTGAATCTGCGCAGCAAAGTTATATCGGTCGCTTGCGCAGACTACGACGATGGGTAGTCAATGTGTCGTAGCACGGGAGAGGCTAAGGTCGTGTGCATTAATAGAAGTATACTGGTTCAGCCTGATCTGCTATACAACCTCCTGCGTTGTAGCTTCCAAAGAACCGTGCGTAGACAGCGGCGTTCTTTACATGTATACTGCAATAACTCATTTACCGTGAAAAGTTTGCATCGATCGACGCGCTCGCAAAAACGGTAGGTTGATTAGCAGTTTTCGTATCCTTCCTATTCGCTTTCTTTCTGTCCGCCGACACGCAATTTCCAAGGTAATCCGTCTAGTCATGTACTCGAGAGCTCTTTCCAGTACTGATCGCTAGATATCGCTTGTATTAGCTGACATACTTTTTTGCATGGGAAGTCTTGTATAATCGTCGACCAATTACTGAGCGGTGTTGGGTCCTTCACACTTAAAGACATTTTTTTATTCAGACCGATAGATCCCTTTGCAATCTTCAGATTGCCAAGGCGTCCTCTTGTAGCTTTGTGATGTAACGGGGATACATAAATCCAGTGTGTTACACTAATTGATGGTATTACCACACATAAGTCACGTACATCAATTAGAAGCCCTTCAGCACGTATTTGACGTGTTGTTTTTGTTGAGCTCGGAAGTGTCCTTTACGTATTCAGTGCTCAAAATACTTGTCGTTGCACCATCACGACACGTATCCAGAAATTGTTGAACGTGTTTTTTCCCGTCGCGTCCTCCTATCTCATTATGTTTTAAGTATTGGGGTCAAATACAAGAGCCCACTTAACATCCTCGACATGACTAGATCATTAAGAAATGAAATTGGTGATGATTGTATGACTCGCCTACCACCGCTATTTTTCGAGAGCTTTTCTTTCACTTTGGGTCGTGGATCTAATAGGGGGGAAAAGTAATTTCTCGATGCCCTTTTTTATCGATTCGAATCACGAAGCTCAGCCCCGAAATTAGTCAATAACACTTTTGCAAAATTGTGTTGTGTGCGGATACCTCATTTACCGCGAATGTCATCAATGTCGCCTACGAAGGCGCCCCCGTCGCCTGAGCTTTATGAGCCGTATGAAAAGTATAACTACGCAGACTTGCGTCACGAACTTATTGCGCGTGACATTCGTCTACACCGTTCCGTCCAGCGTCTAAATGATGAGGCAGATTTGATTCAGCTTTTGCGCGACTGGGACCAGACGCAGAATGCAAGAATTTCTAGGCCAATCCTTAGGCGGGCGTCGCCCCGACGACCTCTGGACGATAAAAATTCGACTTCGCGTCGAACTGCTCGTACGCGCCGTGGCTGCCGCTTTCGCCTGATTAATGTCCTGCTCAGCCCGACGTTTAGCCGGCGATGGGCCGAGATGATTTCCCGCGGTCGTAAAATCGAGATGAACGGCTTCTGGGTTGACGTACACGTTGCTTATATGGCGAATAACTCATCATTTGACACGTTGCACTTTCAGGACGCGCTGTTCGTAAACGTCACACCAAATGTGATCCTTGCGCACTCGGCCGCGCGTTTGCTCCAGATGTGGGTCGAAATTGTCTATATGTACCGTAACGCCGTGGCACAAGTCGAGAAAGCATCAGCCAAGAATGACACTGTCCATTCGTTCTTTGATTTTTGTGCTGGCAGACTCGATTTGCTGTATCTGCACATGGCTATGCTGCTTGAACCAAAGCTATTTAAGTTCATCACGTCGGACAAACTCTCGGCAGTCTCTGAACCGTTTAGTCAGAGCAAGATCAAGGCAGCAGCGTCTACTGCAGAGTCTGCACAAATTTCAGCTAGCGGCAAGCCGGGCACATTGTTCAAGTCACAAGCAGCAACTCCTGTGAGCAGCAAGCCGGCCACAACAGCTGAAGCTGCTACCAGCAGCGAGCGGGGCGCGAATGTTGAGGCAGAAGTTGCAACTGTTGCTAGCAGCAAGCTGAGCGCAATAGCTAAGACAGCAAGTGGAATTTGCATTGAACCTAATGCAATGATTGAAGCAGAAACTGAAACTATTGCTTGCAGCAAGTCAGATACATTGACCAAGGTACAGGCTGCAACTACGATTAAAATTAAATCGGGTGAGAAAATTGGGGCAGAAGTCGCAACTATTGCTAGTTGTAAGCCGAACGTTGATACACAAGCTACATCTGCTGCTAACAGCGGGCCGGTAGCGGTCACTTATGGAGCCCCAAGAAAGGCTGAGGAAGCAGCTTTGACTGCTGCTCCCCCGAAATTGTCAGGAGTGCTTACACAGAATCCAGAGATGAAAGAGTTTCCGGTATCGATCGACACAGCTATCGAAAAGCCGAATGTAAGCGAAGGTATTAAGTCAAGTATCAAAGCTAAGCAGTCAAAGCCAGCAGCTTCACTACACAACGTTAGCGTATCGAAGAAGATTAAAAAGTCTGCTGGTAATGGCAAGGCGGCAACCACTGCAGCTTTGACAAAAGTAGCAAAGCCAAAATCTTTGCTTGCTAGACAAAATGAGTCGACAGTGTCTGCAAAGCTCAAAGCGGTGAGCACTTCATCTTGCAAAGCGTCGCTGATTGGCAAACGTCCAGCACAGAAATCATCGTGTGGAAAGCGGCCGCGTGAAGAGGAGACGGCGATTATAAAGATTCCGACTATATGCGATATTGTCCCTCATTCCGGAAAGCGGGTTCACACGACAACAACGCTTGCAACACGTACGGCAGACGTGGTGCTACCTCCCGACGAGTGGGATATATTAGAGAGTCGGCTTCGTAAAGTGAACGACAATATCGATCGCTGCCACCAAGGACTATCATGTATGGACGGAAGTGTCAGTGAGAGTTACAAACATTTTCTGGAGGCAGATCTGCGCTTTTACTCTGCTATTAAGCAGCGTTTGCAAGAGCAGCTACTGGTTGTGATGCAGAGTGGCTATTAGTGCGTCGATATCATCGATTGCAATAAGGCGTATCTGCGTATATTAATGTTTCAAGTTGGATATAACTTGTTGTACCGCATCCCTAGTAATTAATGCTTGAGGAAGATCGAGTTTGCTCAGACTTTATATTTCGTATAGACTTTCCACCATTCACCAACGGCCCCTCGTGTCAAAACTTTCTCTGTACGCTAGTCCTATTTCAAGTGCTCAGACTTTGAGGCATTGTCGAAGCGCTGCGATAAGACGTCACCGCCAACTTGGTATCTGTAAATGTATAGCGGGAGCCTATAGCGACGTCTGGAGTGAGAACAATCGAATGGCCTTCTAAGCGTTTCCAGTGACTCACTCTTCGTTTCTTCGACTTCAGCTCAACAGTCTCAAGAGCCTTCACTCACCTGCAACTTTAACACAAACACTCAACTTACGCGTTCGATCCAGCAGCGGCACCCGTCGAGACCTTCGCGTTCTCAAGCAGAAGTAGCGGCACGCGCCGACGCAACAGTAAAGAATGACAAATTTTGCGCTGGCCAACGGTCTTGAAGAAGCGGTCGAGTTCCTTCCCGGTCGCTTGTTCTACGTACCTTTGAAAAAAGCTCCACCCCGAATTCCTGGCACCCATTTTTTCTCAATCGACAATGAGCTCATGTACTGGAATTTTTACCTTGATTTTGGCCCACTTCACCTTGGACATACGTTTGTTTTTTCTGAAACGCTGAACAAGAAGCTGGCGGACGCTTCCAAGGCCGGTGAGGTTGTCTACTTTTACTCGTCGACGCAAGGGCAACGCCGTGCTAATGCTGTCTGCATTTTGGGCTGCTGGGCTGTTTTGTTTCAAAATATGAGCGCTGAAAAGGCCTACGGTTCTTTCCAGCACATGCGCTTTCCTCCTTTCCATGATGCCACTCCGTCCGTCTGTACATTCAACCTGACAATTCTGGACTGTTTAAAGGGCCTCGAACGGGCAATGAACAGCAATTATATCTCCATCAAGACATTCGACTTACACGAATTTCAACACTATGAACGCGTTGAGAACGGCGACCTCACGTGGGTCTCGCCTAAGTTTATCGCCTTCGCTGGCCCGCACAACGTCTACCAGCGCACTCCTCAAGGCCACGTCATGCTTACGCCTGAACACTACATTCCGTACTTTAAAAAACGCAACGTGACACTTGTAGTGCGTCTCAATGACAAACAGTACGACGAGAAGAAATTTTTGTCGGCAGGCATCGACCACATTGACTTGATCTATCCGGACGGCACAAATGCGCCAATGCCAATCTTGATGAAGTTCATCGAAGCCTGTGAAAAGACCCCCGGAGCTGTGGCAGTGCATTGCAAGGCTGGTCTTGGACGTACGGGAACCTGCATCGGTGCGTACATGATGAAGCACCACTTGTTTTCGGCTCATGAGCTCATTGGGTGGCTCCGTCTGTGTCGGCCGGGCAGCGTAATTGGTCCTCAACAGCAATTTATGGAGGCCATTGAGAGTAGGATGCATCAGCTTAATCCAACCAAGAGTGAAAGCTTAAAGGACGAAGTCGTTTCGACTGCATTGTCGAACAGTACTTCTTTGTCCATGTACCGAAGCGAAGGGAACACTCGCACGGTAGTGGCTCCTGCTCGTAACGCGGCTTTGGGCATTAGCACGATTAAGAGGGTCGTCATACACCCACAGATTAGTCTTGGTAAAACGCAAGGTGACAAGCTGAATGACCAGAAGTTTATGCGCTATCGAAGCACAAAGACTAGCGGTAGTAATTTGTTTTGGTGAACGCAGCAAAACAACGCGATATATCTATCTCTGCAATCGAATAAGTATTTTGAATGAAAAATTTCTCTCTTGCTAAATGTCTTTGCTAATCATTTCTTCGAGAATCCATTACTACTACTTCTTCGTGAACATCCCACTGATATTAAGACGAAATCGGACCTCTTCGAGTGTTTTATGCAGGGCATGCCAAGGGTTGGTATCCACACAGTTAACAGCTCGCAGTTGTTAAACAACAACAACAATAGCAGCTTCTTGGTGTCTGATTCGTTGACTAACTCGCTCATGAAGTTGCTTTTGCACGAAGTACCAGAATCTTTGATTTAGGCGCGTCTTTGTGGTGCTGACATAATATCAATGCTTTTGCCAGTACGTACGCCTTACCATTAGGTAGCGGACTCTCTTGCACGTCGTCGTTTTCCTGCTCGTTGGCGTTTACCAATTTGCTAATGATTACAACCTTAATTTCACTTAGGAAGTCTTGCCGTCCACCATCCTTTCAATTTCGATCAGTACATTGTGAAGGAGCCTTATAGTCATGAGATATTGATTAGCTCGTAAGAAGAAAGTAGTGAATCTTTAAATGTTGCACTTTTGCATCAATTTTGTTTGCGTACGACTAGAATCTTGCTCGCAAGAAAACATCTACAGTCCTAAGCAAAAAATGCTCGTTAAAATCACTTTAAAAAAACAAGATTCAAAGAGTAAATTTGATGTGACTGCGCACAAAATTTGTTGATTAATTTCTGACATAACAATATTTGATATTTGATATGTAGCCGTATAAAATGGACGATACAAATCTATGATCACTTGTGCAATTTATCCGTCAACATAATCGTGTTGTCTATTCTTGATTTTGTTTTACAAGGCAGAGTATTTTTGTTTTGAGACACGGCGTAGCGCAGCAGCGGCATGACTGCGCTAAAACATCGGTGGTAGGTTCAGTCTTTAAACTTTTGAACTGTTAGCTTGTTGCGAGACCAGCAGAAATTACATCGAGTAAAAAAGTAAGCGACAGTCTATGGCTTCGTAAAATGGCTATAACTAAGCACTTTACTATCGGTGGTGAGTGCACGACTTACACTATGTGGGATCGGCCATGTCTGCGCCGATCCCGAAATAGTGTAAGTCGTGCCGGATTGCCTTTCGCCACCATCGCAAACGGCTACGTCGACCTCATAAGGCCTAGCCAATTATTTTCGCGACAACAGTGCTGGCTATGCAGGTCCCGCAAAGCTATTGTCTGATGTAATAAGGAAGGCATTTAGTGGAGCTGAGAAATTCCGTACTAGAATGCTTTCAAAGCATCATTGAAACCCTTTAACGGGTGCCAATCACGGCTAAACCAGAGAAGGCAAAGCTATTTAGCATCACTTTTAATACCTTAAATTTATTCCATCGGTCGTGCATTATAAGAAGTTCGTCTTGCTCTAGCCCAGGCAGCTCAAAGCTACTGAGTGAGAGTTCAATACCTGAGTTTCTTTTCGTCGATACGAGTTGTTCCTAGCCGGCAAGGTATATGCCTCACTTGCCTCAATTAAGATGGCTTTTTTTCGTTGCAGAATATAATTTTTGCAATATATTCTTAAATGTTCTTTCCGACGCGCTTTTGCTCAGGTCTGATAATGCGCTAGATCATAGGTGCCACTATGAAAGTTCTTTATCGAAAGCAAAAGTGAGGCCAATTGCAATTTCTCATTGCACACAAAGATGCCAAAGTCAACCTGGTATCCTGTCCCAGTGATCGCAGCTCTTTGGTATTAAAGAACAAATGGTTTGCGACTTTAAACACTGTATTTGAATAATTCTCTTTGAGTCGTTGCTCATGAAGTCGAAGACCAGCAGGTTATTTTATCGGCATCAAGTCCTAATGGTATAAATACTCCTACGTAATACGTGAGTTTTGATATTGTCAATCGGTGGCGATAGTGTGCGCAGATCCTTGACAATGAAGGTGCAATACGACGATGTGTTATTTTGTTCGGCATTGACAATCGAACTCTGCCAGGTTGTAGATGCTTCAAATCTTACAATACTCACCCGTTTCATTCATAAAAAAATCAATTTCTATTTCCAAACTTATCTTTAAATTGTCTTTTGTTCACATATAGCGGATGCAATAGCACCATTTGCACTACTGATTATGCTCAGCCAATTTCTTGCAAATTCAGACAGCCGTTTCTAGAAGATAACTGGGCTCAAACCAGAGATCTGGAAGGAAAAGCATTTTTCGGCCTTTTCTCAGGAAGTTAAGAAGCACTTGTGCTTTTGAGTTCGGCGAATTTATTTGACGTCCTAGCCCATTTGTACAAAAGGGTGTACCACCTCGATGTGCAAACCGTATTGCTTAGTTAAAGTTAATCTATTGATAAGTTATCGGCTTTCGGATGTGCCGCCTTAGCGCACATCTGCGACGTTTGTCATCGACCACATAGTTGACTGACTTCTTTCTTAGATTTATCCGAGATTGGTCTGCTGTTTAAAGCAGCAAGCGAGGTCCTAAGAACTTAAGCAGTGTTTGTCAAATCGCGGCAGCTCACTGCTTGTCCCTATCCAATACCGCCGTATCCAGAAGACATTGCTTTTTAGTCATTGTGTCCGCGAACAGCCTTTCTTTTTCCCTACAGTATACCGGACAGAACCGGCGCCGAATGCATCATTTTAATATGGCGCGTGTTGCCCCCACTTTTTGGCAAACCAAAATCAAGTCAAAGCTTACAAACATAAACAGTTTGCCTGTTTGGGTGGGATGTAAAGTAGCTAACGTGTGAGTTGAGGGGGAGAAGTCTAAACAGGTCCCATATTTGTTTAGTCACTTGTAGATGTAGGACAAGTGTCGACATCGAAAAAAGTTGTCTTAGCCAAAGTGACCGCGATTGGAATTGTATGTGCCTCCAAAAGTATACCGCTTTTCATGATTTTATCACTCGGAAGCAATGATTTCGGTTGGATCTGCCAGATGTACTCCGTAGTGAAGCAAGCAGCAGCCCATCTTTTACTTAAATTGATCACTGTCGAAGATTGAGCACGGGACTTTGGTATTTTTGCTTGCAATGAGGAATCGCACTAAAAGTCAAGATTCATGTTGATTATGTATACTTGATGAATGCAAATTTTAAGCTGTTCTTACATCCTGATGATATGAGTCACCTTATAAAAAGGGCAGCGCGAAAATACGTCGGCAAGCACATTAAAGTTGCCAGATTGTATTAAGCCCATGCGTTATATTCCACGAAAGATAATTACAGTCTCGCTATTTGAAAGACAAAAGGTGAACCGTCCGCAAGAATGTGTATTTTGACAACAGAGAGCTTATAGCCCGGAAGGTTCATTCGGAACTCCATCAGTGTGTAGTCCATGGTAGTTGTTTCTTCTGATTAGTTTTATTTAACGGCCATTAATTGCCTCGACTGAAACGCGATGATTGCTCATGACCGTCTTCATTAAGTTGCAGTACCGCTTTATCAATGATTTAGTCGAAAGTGTGCTCATGGGCTACTTTTGCTTGGTGAATCCAGAGTGGCAATTTGCTAAAGACTTTTTCCGTTACTTTATTAAATGCGTCCTGATGCCATCTCTTCAAGCATCATCAAATGTTCGTATCCAATGTACTGGATAGAGGTTCGAAACACAGTATTCATAAACTAAAAAAATGAAGCAGTGGCGTCGGGTAAGCCGTTATGGCTTGTGTAGTTTTTGCAATTTACTCGGGGCCCTCACTCTGCTGACAAAGCTGCCAAAGACAGTAAACCTTTTTGCCACCGAGAATTTTTTTGTTTTGTAGGCCCATTTAGGATATTCGAGACAAGTATTGACGAATGAAATTCATGCCAGCATCGACATGAATTTCATTTGTCAGTAAGTTGTCTTTAGTAGCCTTAGTAGGCCTATGGAGCTGAAAGATCCTCTTCGAAGCGGCTATGGACGAATTTATTATCATTGTTACGGAATTACAGAGCCTAATAGGTGTTGCATTGGTCGGCGTTGTTATTATATTATGTGAAATTAGTCACGTGATGGTCCGAATGGTCATAAGAACGCAGTTTACGATCTCTAAAAGAGCTCTTTAGACAAAAAGGAGGTATTAATACTAGTACTCATTATCGGAGTATGGTAGATAATGATCAATAACTCGTTTTGGTTTAAGTATATAACGAAGGTAAAATAATGTGCTCACGTATTTTCTAAGCAAATCGCTTCGGTAGCCCTGCTGCACCTGGTGGCACTCGCACTCAGATATTCTTGTGTCGTTTCGACTCATCCTTTTGAGGCTTGGCCATAATACTAGGGTATGCAAAACGGACTAAATCAAGTGACAATCCTGCTTGGCTGCAAGAGCTCGGTCTTTGGTTACTCAAGGACACGATATGACAAGCGCACATCTGAAGGCACAAGTTACTCATCGATGCTCTACCGGAGCATTTTCAACATTAGATGACGTAATTGTCTGCGTCGATGAAACCAGCGTCTAGCAAAAATATTTTGCCCAAACTGAAGTCGCTTATGGTTAGCGTGGAGACGTTTGAAGAGAAAAATGGTCTAAGTTCTTTGCGTTGGATGAGAATGTCAAAATGCTATAGTTTTTTCCTGTTGTAAACAAACCAATACAAAGTGTATTTGGCCATCCGAAAGCTTGAAGAGAGCTCGCACGATGGTATACCTCAGTCTACGCGGCATTATTTGGTTGGAATGAGCTGAAGCGTCAGCTGACGCAAGTCTTTTCATCAGTTAAAAGTGTGGTCTTGCTTTTTTGCGACTCGCCAGGGCTAAAAGATTTGGTGTACTTTGTCCTGAGGCTGGCTGGGATGGCCAGCAAACCTCACCTAGCGAAGGTTGATGTCACAGTTTTTATGGTCGTACGCCTTAAGGATGCGCATCGGATCGAGGTCACTTAACCAGTAGAGCTAGAGTAAATCGAACGGACTAGTCCTTATAGATGTCTGGTTTGCCGATGATAGTGAGGTAGACCTTCGAGCTGCGAGCCGGCATATGGACATCCGTCGATACTTGTGGCTTAGAGTTACTCGTTTGGGGTGTTTCCTTCACCAAACACGCCAACGATCAGGGATCGAAATTTTCACGGCCAGCGTGTCGTCTGTCATGCCACGAAAAAAATGGCATCACCTAGCTGGCGCAACGCAGCTTGTTGGGACGGAGCCTATCTGTGTCGAGCCTCAGAAAGAAGTTAAAGCTCGATAGGGCCAAGTTAAGGTAATCGTGAACGGCTTTGGCAAACTTTGATTTAAGTCTGTCAGGTTTAGAGCGCCGGGCATTCACGTACGACTTTCCACGATCTAGTTCGTCAGCTATATCTCATTGTGACGATGCCAAGTTTTTTCTATAGGTCAAAAATGACGGATACGATTTAGGTGGAAATTCCTCGACTTTGTTGATGTCAAATACTGTTTGGTCTTCGGCCTAGCACACTTCGGTATGTCATGAAATTACTTATGCGTTGAAGCAGAAACGCTATTGGAGACCGAGTCATCGTGTGATACATTAGAATGTCGGCAACGGGTATTGATGCTGCTGAGAACAAAAAACTAGTGGTACAAACGCCATTCTGCGAAGTTCTTAGGAAACATCATTTGCTGCATAGTAGCAAAGAGATGATTGACACTCAATTAATTCAATATGGGGCGAGACATCACCACTATGAATGGATTGATGCGTATACATGTTGAAAGCCACTAAGCAAAGCTTGTCATGGGCAGCGCTCGTTGCATGTCGGTAATGGCACAGTTGAGACGTCAGCCGCCTTCTAATAACGGTGGAGTGTCACATATTTCGTTGATCTCTGATGCACACTGCTCTTTAGTGGACGTTAGTTTGGACTTTGGTGCGTCAATTCACGATCATGGCAACATATTTTCAACATGGAATGTCTTTTTGAGACCGGCGATTACGTTGATGAGAAGACAGCGACGCATAGAGCTCATCGTTCAGAACAAAGCATCGTTTATTGGACGATATGATACATCAGTAGACAATGGCGCTCGACTACATTATCTTATACTTGTACAGTCGAAGCTAGCGTAAGCCTGAACCCTTAACATCAGTAAAAGCTTTGCTTGAGCTGAACAGGATGGCCATGGCAGATCTATAGGAGATTCATGAGGCTGACGGCATATGGTCATACGTCTTAAGGAAGAGATCATTTTATCATTTTATCATCACGATATAATGAGGTGGTCTTGACAGAGTATACAAAGCACGGATTGAAACTTCGAGGCTGAAAAAATTATAAAAATGTTCTGTTTTTCAGCACGGAAATAAGAGGATAAGGGCCAACGAGACTCACCTTCGGCGCTACCGCTTGATTCGCTTGTTTCTAGAAGCGAAATACTGCTTGAAACGACTGTAGGTCTAACGAAAAGAGCAGTGTGACGTTATTGATGCTTTTTCGTGTGAAGTTCGAGGCGGGAGTGGTTTGGAAAAGCAAGTCATCCCATATCACGACAACATTATTTCTAAACAAAGTCAAATGGCAAGTGGTACATCGTACGTGCTAAAATAAATACTAACCCGGTGTGGCCGAATCCCGGTCACACCGACTTTAAATCAGGACGTGTTGCAAGACAACGAAGCAGGATGTACAATATACAAACAACTCAAGTCAAACTTTATCAACTTATCATGCGAGAGAGTTTTAAACCGTAAATTGAACTCAGCCTTTCGGACAATATTCTTTATCATGCCATGGGCTCTCAAGCGCCTTCAGCGTTTAGTTGTTTCGTGATACAGTCATACAGATTTCGCAAGGCATATGGACATTTAAATTTTGATGCATTTTTTGTTCGTAGTCGTGCAGAGCACTGAACGATGGACGTATAAATTACATCACCAGCGTGCAAGATACATGAGCACAAGCAAAGTTGAGCTTATGAAGATAAGTGCATCTTTGGCCTGGGTTTATATATATATATATATATTGGAAAGCATGGCTTCGCACAGAATCTGCTGAGCTTAAAGGAGTTATGAATTGACCGCTATTATCGAACATAGAAGACTTGAGAATTTGACATGGCCATGACATTCGCTAACACAAGCATAGCAGAGAGGGTGTTCAATTTCCTTAAAAAGGATACGAAACGGAATTATGCCAAAAGGCGTATATAAAATCTAAGAAGACCCCGCCACCGGCGCCAATTGTGGCCATACCAGACGGTCGGTGTCGTCTGGGACGCGTCAGATCTGCAACCAGCATTGTACTGATATAAACAGGGACTGAGGAGCGAAATTGACCGATGAAGCCTGCCTATGACAAAGAGCCACTTGCAATGAAGTATGCTCTCGTCATGCTCATTACCCTCTTTAAGACTTTGAACCATTCAGTGATCCGTACAGACCATCTGTCACTACAGAGTGACCATCTCTTGCAGAAAATGATCAGGTGACTTTTTTTGCGGAGCATAACTTCAAGCTAAAGTACAAGCCAAAAGAGTATATTGTTAAGGCGGGTGCGTTATTGCATCACCCAGATTATGACCTAGCTTATCTCACGAATTTGATCTTAACAGTATTTATAGCAAATAACTTGTGCGTAGCTCTGCTGAAGCTTTGAGGTGTGATAAGTAAAAAACTTCAGGCTGGAATTTGTCGGTGCAATTAAGCTCAACACCAAGTCGGCTCTCAGTGGAAGCCGGCCTACATTACACAAGTTTTAAGGTGGTCTACTGCGTGTGGTGGCCATTATGATGAGGACTTCTTATAATATAGCTTTACGATGCACCTGTTGGGGGCCTTTTAAATCAAGGGAAGATGCATGGCCCAATCAATGGCAGCCCAAGCTATATATGCAATGTGCGTTCGTGCGAAAATATTAATACCAGAAGAAATCCAACCACAGCTTTCCGGTGCCATTGCATTGCTGGTAGTCCATTGATTTAAGTTATAAGGCTGACCTGACAAAGGACTCGGCAGGCAGCAGGTTCTGTTGGCTAATTATACAAGAGAGCATATCTATTGGGTGTGGCAGACACAGCGCACTGTGTCTTTTGACAGCATAGACTCTCAAAGTTAATTGTCTCAAACTAATCTCTCTTTTACAGGTTTTTTCCTCTCGCCCAATCAAGCTCTGAATGGCGTTGGCAGTACGTATATCTCAAATTTTGTATTGCGATACAATTTGTGCTGAAATCGGCGTATAAGCCAGAATAATAGCTATTTAAAGCAAGTACAACGAGCTTTTTAAGGTGATGGGTAGATTACTATTAGTTCAGTGCAATTTATTTTCACACGCGGCACCCAAGACAGAGGGAAGTAATTTATCAAATGTGAACTTTAGTTGTGCTCGCCTTGTGTACACTTTGACGGAATGAGCTGTACTCTCTGGAGTGACGTTGAGATACAGCCGATCTTGTTGAGCGTAGGTTCGGTGTTTGGTCACCGGCGGAAATCTTCATATTGCAAGCCGGCCGGCGGCGGGTCGACCTGATTTCTTTACCGGGTGGAATCCTATTCTTTAAATGCTTGCGGCTTTTACGAGCGCCTATATAAGGGAGGAAAGAACACCATACTAATAACACTTCATTCAGCAATTTATTGAATGCCACGCAAATGATTTATATATTGGGACAATGGAAAAATATACCTTTTTCAAATTAAATGAATAAAATACTCATCCAAAATAAAAAAGATGAAAAAGCAAAAAAATATATACCTAGCAATAAATTCTTTTGCAACAATGGCAAAAGTATACATGTTCAAAATAAAAATGGAAAATTTATACCTTTGAATAGTCATTTTACCGCATACAATCTTTGAAGAGATGGTTAAGATGCAATGCAAACAGAGAGATGGCGCGGGTTCAAATCCACTTGTTACAAAGTGGCCCGAATATGCTGGACAGACCGAACAATGGGGTGTGGTTACGTCTTATGCTGCCAGTTGCATCACTTAAATGTGGAGACAATTTAAGTATGTCCAAGTTCAACTTCATCGTTTGTCGTGTCGGTTCAAATTGGAACAAACAAGCCAATGGAGTATGCTGTTGAGGTAAACAGTACCAGTGGTGCCTGCACATGCGGTAATGTGAAAATAGGAATGCTCCATGTCGAAACCTCATAGCAGCACGTGCAGAATTGTTATTTGGGGATATGTGGTCAACCAAAACGTATCTACTTGCCTACGATGAAGCACTCGAAGTGGAGCTATTTGTGACAAGTTGTGAACTGATAAACAGTGAGCATCTTCAACCAAATCCGTCCAAACGAAAAGGTCGACCCAATAAGAAGCGAATCGAATCACAGCATGCTACATTAGAAGGTCACGCGCCAAAAAGTGTTTATCGATGCGGCAGCTGTGGTCAAGTGGGACACAACAAGCGTTGATGCACCATTAACGTGCAGCATAAAAGTATATTTTCTTTAGTGAGTTAGGTATATTTTCTTGTTTTTTAATTTTTCAATATTTTTTTTTACTTCGTAGGTAGATTTTTTCATTTAAGTGGAAAAGTTGTGATTCAAGGTAGATTTTGTCCATTTAGATATATTTTCCATTTAGTTTGGGAAAAGGTATATTTTATCCATTCTCCCTTTATTTATTCCAAAAATCCACGCGAGATTAATTTTTGTTAATAATTCTAGTCTGTATTGCCATTAGAAAAAGATATGCATATCGCTATGTAAAGGATGGCATCGAAGATTTCCATGTGTACTAAATATCACATATTCATGTCGCAAATCGTGCATTTGAAGTTTGCTTCTTTTGACTTTTTTTTCTTACTGTCGGATCAGCCAAACCCAAAAATTAAGCTTGGCTTTTAATCGGAGTCCCTTCTGCTTCAGCAACATCCACTTTGCTGTGATTCGCATTTACCATAACAATATTCCTCGTACTATCCTCGTAATCTACCGCGATGAAGTTACCATCAGGCTACGGCTGCGAGCGCACGTACAGCGATGCTAACTCTTCAGTGATCGAAAGCGTTAATGCAGCACGTGACTCCGAGACCTATGCAAACGGCGTCCTACGCCCAGCCTCGCAAAATCAACAATACCAAAATCTGCCAATGGCTGTCGCTGTACCATTTTCTTCCTCAGCATCCAGCCCCGATCGCATGCCTTCTAGCGCGGCGCAAAGTCGCCGAAAGACGGCGCACAATTTTTCATTTCGCTCACTTGTAGGCTCACAATCTATCCGCCTTGCCGATTACGCTGGCAAGCCGCTCTTAATCGTGAATGTGGCGTCGCATTGCAACTCTACAACTAAGGCCTACGTGCAGCTTAATGACCTAGCTCAGCGCTTTCCCGAGCTCGTCATCATTGGATGCCCGTGCAACCAATTTGGTCACCAGGAAAATCTCAATGGTGAGGAAATTTACCAGAGTTTGCGACATATTCGCCCAGGTGCGGGCTTTGAGCCGGTCTTTCAGCTTACGGAGAAGATTGAGGTGAATGGGGCGAATGCCCATGCGCTGTTTAACTATCTGCGGATTGCATTGCCTTATCCGTGTGATCGCACACTACTAGATGAAATGTCGACGCCAAGTGGCGTCTTCTCGCACCCCATGCGCCTCATCTGGATGCCAGTCACGCGCGCTGATGTCAGCTGGAACTTCGAGAAGGTGCGCGATTGTAGTAAAGTTAATCTTCGTGCATCAATTTACTATTTAAGTGTGTTTTTATTGTTTACAATACGCGATATAGTTCCTGATCAGCCCCGACGGCACGCCCTTCAAGCGTTACAGCCCCCAGCTTGATTTTACTGGCATGATTGAGGATGTAAAGTTTCTGTGCACTTCCGGCCTGACCAGCGAACTGTCAAATCTTTGAGACTACAGCAGCCTCTAGCAACAATTGACAGCAATCAGAAGGACAACAAGCAGGAGAAAGCTTTCAAGCAAACGTAAGCGTGGAGCTGACAATGACTACAAATAACAGCAGTACTACTGGGTAATTTTTAGCATGAGCGTAAAGTACACAATATAGATACTGCGTCATTTTATATTTCTTGCTCATTATAGGAATGCTTTACATTAATAAGTAGTGTTTGTATGGCTTAACAGAAATCGTCTTTTCACTTTCAATTTCTCGCAAGCTCACTCTTATCACAAAGCCACCATAGCCGACAAAGCAAAGGCCTGTTAATTATATGGGCTAAGGCGTTCTGTATTTTGCACAATGGCTACCAAAGGCGACCAGAGAACAGATCGTGACTAGTACTACTGCTTTTGAATCCACGGCTCTAACACTTCATACTGCCTGAATTAAAGTATAGTAAGTATTCAGCGCCCTGATATCAAATACTAAGTACCATTCGTAATTTTGCATTATCAATTGGAAAATGTAATTTTACCCTATTCGACGCTTTACCGTACGAACCCACATGGCTATGTTCAGTAGCCAAATTGTAAAAGGAAAGCATAAATTCCTGTAATTATTAGCCGTGTGTAGCACGTAATGTTTTTTGGTCGTGGCTTTCCCGATTTTAAGTGTTTATGAGCTCTGCTGATAAGTTTGCGGTGGCCGTAGACTTTACATGAAAGATCGACTAGGTGAAGAACACTTCCAACGAGGATGGAAACGAGCAAGAAGTATATCTCATGTGTAACTGTGTGCTTTTGAAATTTTTTTAACAACACGTGGCATTATTTTGCACAACAGAATATTTCCCATTTGTCCGCCCGGTGGTTTATTTTTTTGTTATACAACTCACACATCAGTGACCACGGTTGAGCAATTCAATAAGTCCTTGTTAGCTTGACGGCATCACCTACTCACCCGCGGCTGTAGCACTACAGGTATCATCATTTCCAAAGCAATGAAGGAGGCATGTACAAAAGGAATGCAGCCATAGGCGCTTTCAACAAATGCAGCAAACACTCTGTGTGGCCACAACAAGGCTACACATGCTCTGTAGTAGTCGTTCTGCAATATTTTTTATGCTCGATCAAATGAAAATTTTCATTTTGGTAGCGCAAACAAAATTTAGATGATGCCGTGTCTTATACTTGCAAAAAATGCGTCTTTTCATCCAATAGCTGAAGCTCACCTGTCACGTTTTTTTTTGTTGGTTGCCAGCAGTTGCGACTTAACTTATAACCAAGCAACTCGACCCATCAAGATGCAACACGATGAAGTGATTTGGAGCGTAATTTCTAAGCAATTTTGCTCCTTTAAATGCAAGTACGTTCGCGTACTCGCTACTTTATTGTTATATGTGCCACTCGCACAGATAAAATGCAGTGACCAATTTGACTAACAACACGTTGCAGACTGCCAGGCACGAAAAGTATATTTTGCAGCAATCTGTACAATGTGACAGGCCTTTGCAATCGTTCAGCATGTCCGCTGGCCAACAGTCGCTATGCCACGATTCGCGAGGAGAACGGCGTGTGCTATCTGTACATGAAGACCATTGAGCGCGCACATACACCCAGTCGTCTATGGGAACGCATTAAATTAAGTAAAAATTACACCAAGTCTCTTTCGCAGATCGATGAGCAGCTGCAATTTTGGCCTAAGAAACTTATTCACAAGAACAAGCAGAGACTAACTAAAATTCATCAGTATATCATGCGTATGCGGAAGCTTACGCTTAAAATCAAGCCCAAACTCGTGGTGATTAACAAGAAGATTGATCGGCGTGAAAAACGTCGTGAGAAGAAGGCTATGGTTGCCGCTAAGCTCGACAATTCTATCGAAAAGGAACTTTTAGAACGTCTTCAAAAAGGAACATACGGCGACATATATAACTTTCCTGAGCGCGACTTCTCGAAAGTTTTGGCCGACAAAGGTAATCGACAGACCATGGAGGAGGAAAGTGAGGAGGAAGAAGAGATCGAGTATGAGATTGATGGAGATGAGGAGGAAGACGATGACGTCGGGCAAATCGAGTACGTCGAGGATTTTGACGAGGAAGAAAGCGACCTTGAGGATGTCGCGGATGTCTTTGCGGTGGATGACGAAGGAGACAGCGATAAGCCAGAGTTGGATGACGACGACGCACCTCAGTCCAATAAGCGCAAGGCACGTGTGTCTACTAAGAAGACGAACAAAAAGCTCAAGCAACCCAAGGGACCTTACGTCGAAATTGAGTATGAACACGAGCGCGAGACGGCCGAGGGCGACCTTAACTGGTAGACAATCGCATTTTTTGGCGATCAAGTAATGATGCACATATATTATTAAAGTCATTCAAGGTTAGTGTACGGCGCCCCCATTCTTGTTACCCTTTTGGCGATAAAACTTATTGATAAAGTAAACGCTGTGAATTTAGTGTAATGAACCGCAATCTCGAAAGTGTGTCAAATTCTTGGAGTTGTACATCATGTCACGCAGCACCGTGAACATAGGTAGCGCGCAGATAAAATGTTTTCAGCTTAGATTTTATCCACGAACAGCGGTATTTATGACAAGGAATGACGTTTCTTCCTTTCTTTTAGGTGGTAAGCCATCGTATTCGTATGACAGGGTCAGGGTCAGGGTCAGGGTCAGGTACAAAGGAGGCGAGCAGAAAAATATGTGATCTTTCGGTGGAAGACTATTTACTATATTACTTGAAAGATCGACTTTTTCTTCATGGCGATTAGTGCGTTTAGTTAGTGATGGCACATAGGCTATCAAACATTTCCGCAATATCTAATTGCCCGATCACAATTGATAGGACCGTTGAAAACTTTAGTCTAATTGGTTGCAGCGGGGCTGCCGTAGCTATCTACTGAGAAGCGTGAGTGTATAGCTCCGATTTATGCTCCTTACTCAGAACCGATACGAGTCGCAGGCCGCTATCTGTCTAATATACGACTCAATGACATCTCTTTTAGGGAGGGCCACCACCCCTCATATATTAGCTCAATTAATTGGATTTGAAGGCCTCTGATTAGCCAGATCAAAATAATTTTAATTTGTTAAATAACTTCCAACCGTTATCGCCATCCTTTCAAATTTGAACTCCCGCCAACCCCATTTCCCTTTAAAACCCAGTAACCACTGCTCGATTTTGTTAAAATGGCCTTCCTACAACCTTTAGAAGGAGTGTACTGCACACCAGAAGAGCTGTCGATGCGCATTTAATCGCTAAGGGCTATCATCTCATAATCGAGCGCACCAAGCGCGTTGGTAACAATGAGGATGAAGCCATCAAAAGTGTAGTTCTGTGGTGCTCTCAAGGTCACAAGCCAGTTGCCAACAATGATGCAGCACGCCCTTAAAGGCGCCCATCAATCAACAGCATACAGGAGAGCGTGCATCCGTTGACATGCGCTTTGGCAAACTGTTTACCTTTGTCATGGGCAAGATTACAAAGGCTGGTCTACGTGCAGCATATCACCAGATCAAAGGTTGGTTAATGCTGCTGACAATGACGATGAGCCCATCAGATTCTGCCAAGATGGAAGCAGTATCGTACATACAGTCGTACAGTGGACTACGTCAAGACGTCAAACACGGGATACATGTCTTCTTTCACGACATCTTCCGCCCTTTTTCGATGACTTTAACGAGCACTGGTGGCTTGTAGCCACCAAAAGTTGTTGTACAACAAGGTCTACAATATCTGCCATTAGCTTGGCAGATAGGCTCGGCCCAGGATGAGAATGGTGGAGAGCATCGAGAAAGAGAGATTGTTGAATACAGTGTAGCGCTACCATAGGCAATATTTGTGATCATGAGCAGATACTGGGTCGTGGAAGGCCTGCTGGTGCAACACGACGCGCGATCCATCGCGCTTCGAGCATGTGGAGGTCACCCTCAACCCTCCCAGGAGTCGCAATTGTTGCAATTATGGGTTGCCAGGTCATAATGCACGAACATGTCAACAATCTGCATCTCCAGAACCTCTAATATTCAATTGACAGTAGCTTCATTGGGGCAGCCAGTGCTGAGGCTGGCTTTGGTACACTTGTGGGGGCATGTTACGTCATCGTTGGCAACTGGCTGCAACGAAATACTGTTATAGTTGGGTTATAATTCTAAATTATCCTAATATGATCAATCAGAGGCCTCCAAATCCAATCAAAAGCTAGGTGGTGGCCCGGTAAAAAAGTGGTGGCCAAGTGATGCCTTCCCTTTTTTAATAAGTTAGACTTTATTTTACATTTGCATACTTTACAGCTAGTGGTCATTAAATCATCCACTCACTTTTTTGTTAGCTCTTAAGTACGAAGTTCTTCCTCGGTTCGAAGCGTCACGTGACGTATTTCAGACAAGATGGTTGTACTAAGGTTCGTGTTTTATTCCCATAAAGACCCCGGACTCATTAAGCTTTCGAGTGTCAACACTTTTCTTGAAAGTATTAAGGTTACGGTTGCGACTTGCTGCCGCTTTTAAAAAGCTTGCATAGAAAACTGAACGAACCTAAAAGCTCATTTTAGAACACAAACTCGAGGTCAACCGACTAATTTGCCGTCCAAATTTTGAGTACAACAATTTTAAAGGTGCAAGCCAAACCAATAGCTTCCGAAAACCAACGCGGCATTTTATGTTAGCACGCGATACCGTCGGAATGCGACAGGGTCACTCGTACGGCCTACTTGACGCACGCGCGGCGGTCACCCTTTAGCAAGACCCAAACATCGTGCCTGAGAAATCTGCACTAGAGAATAAAAAAACAAATGTGCACGATTCGCCAATTTTTAAGCTCTGCTCGTGATCATGGAATTCATATTACCAGGTCGTCCGCGTTGCCCCTTTCCCTGTGTACACCGCACTTAAATAAGCCGCACATTTGCATTACCATTAGTAGCATATCGCGTGCTCATGAGCGACCAATGTGCTTGCTGTACACACCACCCACTCCGTTTTCGTGTTCTGATCACAGGCTTGTGTCTGAGAGGTCAGGAATTATTGTCATAACTTTGCTGAGATGCAAGAGCATGAGGCGCTCTTGCAACAGGATACTTCTCGCTTGATTTGGTTGTCCTCTTTCAGCAATAAACTGTCCAGCAAGTAAGCTACATATCGTGTCCGACGAGCCGATGTGATCATATGTTTGGTAATACGAAAACCAAAATAGATATCGAAGGTATTGGGGTTTCGGACTCGACAAAGGCTAAGTGTGACACACCCGCACCTCGAACAGCCAGGTTTGTTAGCTCCAAAGAAATCTACATAGGCGAACTACCGTGCTTGCTTGGCAGCCTAAAACAGAAGAGGCTCAGATTTAGTATTGCGATGGCACTCGCGACTCACGAAACGTTTGAGGGTGACAAAATGCCATCTCAAGCATTGGGCGCGAAAGTACAAGAAGCCGTTCTATCTGTTCGCACTTCGCAACAGCTGCGACAGAGTCGAGGTGCAAGTTCAGCGGTACCTTCGATTCCAATTTGTTCGGCTGAAGCTTTTCTTTTCGTCGCCGACTGCCAGATAGCTGTATTTCTACGCTTTGTGGTCACAAAAGTGAGCTTCCGTGAGCATTGCTGCCAAGGCGGTTACCAGGAGCCTCGGGATGAGATCTACTTCTGGCTAAAGCGCTTGGTAGGAAGCATATTCTTGTCAAACTTGCTGATCACTACGATTTAAAGCGTCTTCAATGTCAAACATTCCATGCCAAAATGCGGCCTCGAGCTTTTACGATCTATCCGAGTGGGGGAATTCCATCCGCTTAAAAAGTTACTACATTCGGTCCTCGCAACGACGTCGCGCGAGAGTTCTCTTCACATGATAGATGCGCTGCATGTTTTTGGCAAAAAAGGAAAGAAGATGCCCACGTATCATGTGGCGCACTACGTGCCCTTTTGCATAATGTCGCTCGCAGCCGACATCTGGCGGACGTAACTCAAGAGCTGGCAAATCACAGCAATAACGGTCGCGTATATTGTCGCAGAGTCATGCACTGGGTGATGTTTAAGCTTTGCTGGATCAGTCTCGATCGTTAAGTGTGTAAGCTCATCGCTCCGCAAGCAAGCTGCTCGACTCGCGCCTCTCAGAACAGAGATCGTAACGCTCCTTGCCTAGTATTAAGTTGTGGTCGACGTCTCGTAGATATGCCTGCGTATGATCTGGTGCCAATGATTTTGCATACATCTGACCCGAATGCTAATTGCAAGGTCGGCGCTCGTGAACTGGAGCGAAGCGGTGGCTAAAATAAGCGTCTTTTGAACTCGACTTTCTTAAAAAATAACAAGAGTGTAACGCAACGACTCGATGAAACCCTAGCAAGCGATTTTGTCTTTGAGACCGCAACAATTGTCTACACACGTGTGTAGTCGGAGCTTGAGCAATAAATAGTACCTAGCTCACGATCTCAAATCCTATCGTGACCAACTCTGTGTCTTGGTAAGCGCTGTAATACAGCAGCCTGACTTCCATCAAGGGCCGATGTACCTTTATTCTTTTCTCCAAGACTTTTTTCTTTGAGTCTTAAATTCATTGCTTTGCAGTCTTCAGTAAAGTTATGCACATGTTATCTCGTGCATAAGCTCACAGATTTATATCCAATACTGATGAGACCACACTTGTGACATTGTCAACCTCATAGTATGGAGGACGCGATACCGCATTAACTAAAGCCTTCTGGTTTTTTGGCTGATAAGTTTATTTTCCCTAGAAAAAAGAATGCTATCTGGCCATTCTTTGCGAAAGGTTAGGCTGTGTTGCAGTGTGCTATGACGCATATTCTGTATTGATCAGAATTGGTGAGTTTTGAGCATATTTCATTGCAATGTGCTCTTTACAATGGACAAGATGGCATAGCCTTGAGCTGCCACTATTATGAGCCGATCTCACCCCTAGGCATCCGGTTTCACCAGTTCAGTGCGAACGGCAAATTCGAGGCGTCTAAGGCGACACAGAACAGTTCTTTTGTTCATACTTTTAAAAGAAATCCTTCAGTGTATCTGGCGTCTTTTAGTGTAAATATTCCAAGCTCATTCTGTGTCCTGCGATATAACAATCTAGTCGTTTCTGCGCGATTTGCGCCAAGTGTTTCGTCAGGACAAGCCACGTCTTTGAGTTTCTTTAGGCAAATGGACTCGGTCGATTCACAATGCCATTGGCCTTAGCGGGTGTGTGTGCGTTAAGTGCTTTCTAAGTGTCTTTTGAGACGGCTATACAAAATAAGATTAGACTTTGATCATTTCTTTAGGTAAAATGACCACTCACCTAAGGCCAAGCGGTTGATCCTACAAGATTCTTTAGCTTTGCCATGAATAACCCGTTCCCCTCTACCGGAGTGTTTACCGACAGAATAGGTGCGATGCTGCTTTTGTCTTCAATCGTACCGGAATTTCTTTGTGCAGGGGTAAAAGCCGAGTACCATAGTCATTCTTTACGTCTATCGTAGAAATCTCTTGTCTAAGACAAAATACACCGAACTACTCGATGAGCGTCATGTATTGTTGACATCTCCTTGCAAGATCAACCGTCTCGACAAGACCCAACGTGTTGTTTATATGTCGACACATCTGTGCATTGACGTACCGACGTCTAAATAGATGTTCAGGAAAATAACTGCACATCACTGTTCCTGCTCTGAAAACGTTCACCACTCTTCATGCAGCGGAAGAGCAACCCTAAGCCTCGGGCAGATTTGCCAGACATGCAGTGAACTTTTTACACAAAGAGCGTTACTCATTGGGCGATATGCCTTTTTGTAAGCATTATCGAGGCGTCGCCCTTGGTGCCTTGACATTACACCAACATTATCTCTCATTATGTGCAGTGAGTGCTGCTAGCAGCTAGCGTTTCCAGTGAGTAGCGTGCCACTTCAAGTGTATAATTAAGGCCTTGTCCTTGACGCCCTAACGTACAGTCGGCCAAAATATGCAGCAAGCGCTCTTCACGACGAGCGTTGCTCGAGAGACCAAGAACCACTCTATGTGCATCGTTTGTGCCGCAATTTAGGTGCCTTGGTCTACAGCCAGCATGTCTATATTATGCAGCAAGCGTTTCTTTACGAGCGTTGCACAGTATAATATCTGTCATTACATATTGTATATAAGTAAAATCTATTATGTGTCATGCATACTAATGAACAATTTTAGATTTTGAAAAGGTAAATGTACTAAAGTCTTAAGCGATATTAGTGGTTTTCAAAAAAAATAATAGAAAAGGGTTAATCCTGAACTCACTCATGATTAACTTTGAAGCAACCATGTAACCGACTTATTGGTGTATCAGCGCAAATTTAATATCTGAGCATCTTTCGAAGAAGAGACGATCAAATGAGGTTAAAAGTAATCGAGTATTAGCCTTAACGGTCTCAGCCTTGACGCCTTGGCTGAATACAAACCACACCACTCACGGCATGTAGCGCTGTCTTCAACAGGGTCGCGGTCGTCTCCACGTGCTAGAATAGCTCCCCGCTCATGCTGCCTTGCATTTATTCCAACCATGTAATCCATCACATTTAGTGAGCGCAGCTTCCTGATGGCATCGCTCGTGGCCTCAGCAGGCCTGCTATCTGCTACAACTCCTTTTTAGTAATCTACTTGACACTTCAAGTGCATTGCTTGGGCAGAGAATATTGCCTCCTGTAAGCATCTTTTCGTATCGCATGTAAACCTTCCAGCACACTGGTAGTATTGCCTTGGCCGAATGCTGACTATGCCGTCACCAGCGTGCAACAAACATGTCTTTTTGAGCAGCGCTCCGTAAATTACGTGTCACTTCACACGCAGGGGTACGGCATCGCCCATACCGCTTTGACCTAACGTGCAGCGAATGTGCGTTTGACGAGCACTGCTCAGTCTGTATTAGGCTTCAAGCCCATTCCCTGGGCACCATTAGCTTTTTCTTTGCTCTAATGTTCACATAGTGACCTGATAAGATAGTTATTCAAATTGCTTTAGCAATACTACCGAAGCTCCTGATGCTGTAGAATAACCACCACACTCGTTCCAGTGTCCGCGTCATACCGCTTCTGATCTTTTTTATGACACATCGAAGCTTCACAGTAGCAAAGCGCGTGGCGCCTAATTTTCCGGAATTCAAACATCATGATTTGTGGCACTCTAGTTACGTAATACACAGGATCATAAAATAGCATACCTTGCACCAAGTTCTTATTGATCTTTAACTATCATACGTCACTATGCACTGCGACACAGTTGCTTCCCCTCTCGCAAGTGACTAGTGTAACTTTGAGGTAAAGCATAAGCCAGGATAGCATTACGCTTTGCCAGATGCATTAGCGCGTCACCCATAGCTCATGTCACAACTATGATCTAATCTGTATCGAATGTTATCCATGGCGCGTATGAGTGAGACGGCATGTGCGTAGCTCTTCTTAAATCTCTGGGTAGCAAGGAGCTGAAGCCTCAGATAAAAAAGTTTAGTGTGGTAAAGTACGGATCGAAGAGGCTCTTGATAGAAGCCAAGCTGGTTACTACAGCATAACGAAAGTTTGTATTGTCCTTTCTTGAGAAAGTTTACTGCACACCGTTTGGTGGTCATCCCGGTTTAGTGAAGACGTATGGCTAAATAAGCACCCACTTATAATGACCCAAGCTGCAAACGTAGAATTACAGATAGGTGCGTAAGTGTAAATTGTGCCATTGATTTGAATATTCACCGAATAAGGCCGCACGATTGACAGGCTTTGCGGTGCAATCATGCCGCTAGTAGTCCAATTCTATGAATTTCGTGCTTGGCTGCCGAAAGGCTCAGGATTTTTTTTCAAGTGATTGGGCAGAAAGTCTCATTTAGTGGCTGTTATAGACACGGTTGACGCTTTCCAAACAGCAGCGCTTCCAAATAGCAGCGCTATTCCTCGACTGTGTCTTTAAACAGCAAGGGCTTCCGGAGTCTTTGTTTCAGGCCAATAAATTTGCTGTACGAAATTGTGCTGGAAGATACGCAGGGGGCTATCTACAGACCAATGATTATACAGAGCGATTAGATTGTGTTGCTTAAGACATTTTACGCTATGTGCACGGAAAAATTAAGGCGTTGGAGAAGCAGGCTTTCAAGCATTGAGTTTGCACTGAGCAAACCTGAGCACGTCTCAGCAGGCCACACGCCGCTTAACGTAAATGGTTTGCCCAATCCTCGCACTCCATTGACGTCAGCAGATTGTGGTTCTGTACGTGACGAGGGCAGTTTGCCAAGCGGCTTGCTGTTGTTGGCTCTTCTTCAATGCGTAAACTAACCAAAGGCTTTGTGTGTCAAGAGATTAAGTGCGTTAAGGCACGTAGAAGACAAAATGGCTGAAGACTAAGAAAGGCCTTCAAAACATTCGAATCAAAAGCAAAGAAACTACAGGATACAATTTGAGATTGAAAATTGAAAGTATTGTAATCTGATATTCTTTTTACAATGAGATTACTGCTCTACAATTAGGTCGTGCATCTGTTGACCATTCGAGATCACATCTTAAAGAGACTAAGTGTATACGATCAGTAGTTTTCAAGGGATGCAGTGACATCTGTAGGTTGCTCAATTCGTTATTATGGTCCGAGTTAAGCAAGCTTAAGAGCGTTAGTGTCGGGCCATACGCAGGCGAAGCCATGATAGGCCGACCACCAGCTGAGCCAGAAATTAATTTTGAGCACGAGGATCAGTATTCGATTTTTCGAGAGGTTTGAGTCGACTACGCGCTCGAGACCCAAAAATTGGTTGGGCAAAGCCTCGAAGTTTCGGAGCTGTGGCACCGAGCGCATTTTTTTGCTAGGCCGTCAGCGTTACGGTCTGGGTTGCGGCAGCTAGACATCAATCGTGTGCGAAACCATAGCGATGAGCACTTAGTGCGCCACATGACGCTGGAACATCGTCTTTCTCTTTCTCTTCTCGATAGGAACAGTGAGACCACTATTATGTGAAGAATTTTCTCGTGCAACGCCATCACCTAAATTAGATCCAGTATGGAGGAGACGTTTTCATTCCGAGAACTTGTGAGTTTGTTGTCTCACTGTTCTACGCTTTCGGCAACAGCTTGGCAACTACTACTATTGTAGCCGCTGGGGGTGGACGAGGACGAGCAGAGCTCGATCCCTAGAAGCTGTCGCAAAGCTAGCGGGATTGTAATTTTTGCGAACAATAGATTGCAGGATAATATTTCATTGTTCGGCACTTCGAATGGAGAAGTATTTGCTAAGTTCCGCTTGTCGATGTCGAGCCTTTGACCGAGCCAACTTGTACCAAAGGTACCGCTCTACTTGCACATCGACTTCGCTAAAGCTGTCTTAAAGCGCTAACAGAAAGTACTGCTTCTTGAACGTTTGTAATGAATGCTTAATGCTTCTTTGATTGACCTCAAGTACTTCATGAGGCGTGAGAGCCACGGTTGCGGCTTGCACTACACCCAGCAATTTCTGTTCGTTTCAGCCAGCATATGAACACAATAGACCGCATTAAAAGATGCGGAAGTAACCGTCTCGCTCCTCGAGCTGCGTGTGCCGCTCGCTGAGCGTTCGTCGAGGCCAAAGTCTCGGAGCCAAAGGCATCCAAAGTACCCAGCGTACGATTACAGTCAGCTTGTCGGCTACATACTTGCAAAATTGTAAATAAATCTTGCTCTCTTGCACTTAAACGCTATCGCCCAGATTTTCTGCCTAACAAATCCAAGCGTCCAATCAAAATACGGACAGAGTGCATGGACAGCGCAGCGAGCAGGCTAGTCGCCCTCGAACATATGGTGTGTGACGCATGGGCTCGCAAGTTTGCGGCCAAATGGTAAAGTCTAATAGACAGAAAATTTCAAAAAAAGTCGACTTTTATGGACTCAAAAAGTGGAAAGAGCGTGGCGGAGCTACACGAGTTTAGTATGCGTCACACTAGCTGGTGGCAAGTAATTATTACCGAAGAGCTAGCAGAAAAGCAGGAAATGGTCGAATCGCCACTGCTCAAAGCATTTTTTGTAGGAAATGCTTGCCTTGATAGTAATTGTAAAATACCTGAGTTTTACATTGATAAGCCTTAAAAACGTTTAGTTCACACTTTGAGTGTAAGAGCAATTGACATTTAGGAACTGACTAATATGTGCGATTAGAGTCAGATAGATAGCGGTCTGCAACGCATATTAGCTTTAAGTATAAAACAAAGGTCGAAGATCTGGAGACGTGCTTCCTCTAAGCCGATATCTATGGCAGCCTCGCTGCAAACTCGTCCAGCACAATCACGGAAGGAATGAGTTTCAATCTTATCTTGTCTCGGAATGTACTGGTATATTTCTTGAGCTTTTCGCTTGCAGAAGCGGTATCAATACCAAAAGGATGCCAAAAGACTGTTTAAAAGGTATACAGCCCAGCGCTATTGTCATTCACCGACATGTCTATTCATTCACATGCAGGCACTGATAAGTGGAAATGCCGATACACACACTCTGTGCTGCAGGTTGAGCTCCATGCGTCCTGGTGTTCTTTTCAACAAAGTTGACGGTCTTGAATAGGCCTCCTATGTCGTGTTTGCGTTGGCACGATCGTTCACTGACGAATCAATGCCTTCATTATCTCTGCAAAGAGCTTTGCTCATCAGAGCCCCCGCTTAGCAAAAATAAGCCGGTCCACCAGTAGCCTTCCGGATGCCTCGGCCTCAGAACTACTATATTATGACGGACATACAGTGAAAACTATCCACGACGAGCGCTATTTTGTAGGTCACGTGCCACTTCACGTACATATTCGTAAATGATGTGACTTTCTACCCCATTGCTCTTGATCTACTGGCTGGATACCAACTTAATCAACCACGGTATGCAGCGAGCGCTATTTACGACAAGCATTGCTCGGTAAATGTTGTGTCTACCTTCGTGCATTGTCCTTATTGTCTTGGCTGGAAATCAAGCATACCAATCACGACATGCAGCAAGTACGAGCACTGGTAAGAAATTTCGTCCGACCCCACGCTTAGTGGTAAACTTCGCCATACCGCCTAGGCTTGTAGCCAGCCATGCCACAAATGATATTCAGTGAGTGCTCAGGCTTACAAGCATCGTTTTTGATTAAGTACCTCTCCACGCCGAGCAGTGGACCTCTTCCACTAGTGCCTTGATTTGACATTACATTGGGTCTTGCATTCTACGAGCATCGCTGAGTTTGACTTACGTGCCAGTAATGGGACTGCGTCTATACTGCTTAGGCTGACGCCGTTTTTATTAACATTGTCATGCAGCGAAAGCTTCCTACGAGCATCATTTTATGATTTTCACAATACTCCATGCTCAAAATTTCTTATCCTCGACAGCATTTGTGTCCATTTCCAACACTATAATGTCCAGCATTTTGGTAAACTCGGTCTAGGGTCCGCATCAGTAGGACTTTTGCGTTCTGGTAGAGGTGATTGCATGACCCACAAAAATGGTGCTAGGAGAAAAGCGGGTGGTACCCAACTTTTTGGATCTTTAAACGGCTTGTGGTACTCTAGTGACGCCATAGGCCATACCTCACATCGAGGTCACGACCCGAACAATATCATATTTATGTCAAAAGACATCAAACCTATACCTACCGAAGCCTACTTCGTTCCTGGCGCTAAGCAAACAATGACAATGTGACCTTGGTTTAGTCGCAGGATCTCAGCAAATGGCTAATATAACTTTGGAGTCGAGCGTCAAAGATAAGTTCCGACGCCCCGGAGTCGATAAGGACACTCCATGGCTCGTCGAACTTTCATTTTTCTCTGAGGCTTGATTGAACTTGGTTCTTCTCTAGTAGATCACCCTGCACCTAATGCATGTCGCCGTTTCCCCGCGGCACAACAGACCACTAAATTTTGAATCTTTAAGCCATGGCGCACTTAGCGCAGATGATATTCTAGCCGTGAACAGTAAATATCACAGCAGACCCTTTACAGTAGAGCAAAATACGCAACTGCCTAATGCCACTGAGCTCACAAGGATAGACCTTAGTTCACTTAGAGCTTTTGTCCTGCAGCCCGACGGTTCGCCTCCTTCATGGAGATTGGATCTCCCGACTTCCCCTACCTGTGCCGCCTAAAAGACGAATTCGGCTTCTAATGCCCTTTTCACAGCCTTCTTAGATGAGGTCTAAGGTACACGTAATTACTGCATGCGGGCCGCGCCCGTTCACGCTTCGTCCATAAAGGCGGTGACTGCAACTTTTTCTTGAAGAAGTAACTAGTCATTGTGCGTATTCTTTTTTTGAACGTAATGTAATTCCTGGCGAATTGCAAAGAAGTACAGTAATCATAGCTTAAGGATATTTGTGTCAGCTGACTCTTTAGCTCGGGAAAGCCGCCTCAGCCAAGGTATTTGCCCATTCGCATGCGAGCTTACCGAATCTTAAGACGACTAGAGTCGCTCCGCCTACAGCAGGGCAAACATCATGGTCGTTTTGACATCTCTTGTCCGGAGCTAAGATTTTCTTTTACCTTCTTTTGAAGGTCTTCACGCTCACCTTAAGCGAATTTGGCCAGGGCATCCTTCTTCGAGGACAAATTGTTGGTGCGGATCTTCAAAAGATCTTGGGGAACGCCTCCGGATGCGCATTGATTGCGTAAGGTTTTTATGCACCCGAATGTTGCACCTTCTCGTGGCCCAGCAAAATTGTCTTGTATGTCCTGAGTTAAATGAACATACTAGTCCATTCTATTAAGGATCAACCTAAACGACTTAGGTATAGATTGAAGACAAGTACTATCAAAAGCAACGAATTTGCCGTAATTATGTGCTCACAAAAACGTGAGTCCAAGATTCGGTAGTATAAGATTTGATGGAGCATTAATGCACGGATTTGTGTCTTGAGCGGTATTAGGTTTCTCGATAGACATGAATATCCTACAGCTGTAGCAGTTACTAATAACAGGCAAGTTGATAGTGGTCAAAGCGCTTTCTCCAGTGCTTGTCTCATTGATGTCTGAATCATCTTATGTCATAACATTGTATGACGATCAGCAGACACAGAGTTCATGATTGACTCGAATTACGCACACGAAGTTGAAGTTTGTCGGTGCTGACGTGCGTTCGCAAGATTCCTTTTAACTTTGGGTGGAAAAAGGGATTAGCTTCCATGGTGGAAGCAATGTAAACAATTTACTATACCGGTACTTACCGTACTTGTACCAAACACATCCCGCTTTTGTACCTCTTCGAAATCGGTGCCCGCATTCGGAATGACGTCGACCAATACTGCCGCGTTCGAGACGCTTCATGCCAAGTACAAACTGGGCATCTGCGTCATGGAACGCAAAGCCCAGTCACCTCCTATGCTGGAAATTCTGGGGCGATTACGGCTTGATCTCTTTCGTGTTGAGTTTTTTGGGGACGAAACGATTTTGCACGAACCTGTGGCCGCGTGGCCTCGCTGCGATGCACTAATTGCCTTTTATTCACAAGGATTTCCCCTCCAGAAGGTACAAGACTATGTGGCTTTGCGGCATCCTGTCGTAGTGAATGATTTGGGTGCCCAGTACCTACTTCAAGACCGCCGAGAGGTTTATCGTGTGCTGCAGGAACACGACGTTCCAACGCCGCGCCATGTTTTTGTAAATCGCGATGGCTTTAATGGTCAGATGGACCCTCCCGAAGTCATTGAAGGGGATGATTTTATTCAGGTTGATGGTGTTCGTATAAACAAACCGTTTGTGGAAAAGCCCGTAAACGGAGAAGATCATAACGTCTACATTTATTACCCAATGAGTGCTGGTGGAGGATGCAAGCGCTTGTTTCGCAAGATCGGTAATCGATCGAGTGAATTTGATCCGCAGATCAATACGGTGCGATCAGGTGACGATTCGTACATTTATGAAGAGTTTCTCTCGACACAGGGAACAGACGTCAAGGTTTATACAGTGGGACCACACTATGCCCATGCCGAAGCTCGTAAATCTCCCGTTCTGGACGGTCGAGTCGTACGAGATGCAGACGGAAAGGAAGTGAGGTATCCAGTCATTTTGTCGACCGAGGAGAAGCAAATTGCTTATCGAATATGCACAGCATTTAAGCAAACCATTTGCGGCTTTGACATTTTACGCGTACGTGACGCGTCATATGTGTGTGATGTCAATGGATGGAGTTTTGTGAAAAATTCAGAAAAATATTACGACGATTGTGGCATTTTACTAACACAATACCTCGAGCAAGCGCTAGCTTGTGGTGGAACAATGACGGACAAAGACTTTGGCATCGATAGCTCTGCCTTTAGCTCAGTAACGTTCCGTTTCGGACCCGATGCCCGACCTTTGAGTGCAGAGCTTTCGGAACCACCCACGGCAAACAGACGCGCAATGCTACGTAATCCGTCCACGTCGATCGTCGAATCGGAAGTTTCTGAAGTCGACAGTATCACGGACGACAACGACAATGCCCTGTACCAAGAAGAAGAATTGCGCTGCGTTCTAGCTGTCATCCGACACGGTGACCGTACACCCAAGCAAAAGATGAAGATGAATGTTTGTCATCCCGCTTTTCTGCAATTTTACGAGGATTGCTTGCGTGAATCGCAGCAGGAAAATGGAGACGGAAATGGTTCAAGAAAAAAGAAAAAAATGGACCTTAAAATCAAGGCTGTTGCCTACCTGGAGCGTCTGCTTCAAGTGAGCAACGACCTTTTGTCAAAGTACGAGCTTCGAGATCCGACATTTATGAATTTTTTGGAGCAGCGTGAGGTCAAGTTCGGTGAAGATGCAACTGACCGTGTGAAGGGTTATCGCACACTTCGTGATGTGTTGCAACGGTGGCAACTTGTAGGCATCAACCGCAAAGTACAGCTGAAGCCCAAGGATTTTGTGACAGTGCCAATCGAAGAAACTGACAAACAGGCATCTACACGTCGAGTGAGTAAATTACTGCTGATAATTAAATGGGGTGGAGATTTGACCCACACAGGTGAAGAGCAAGCTGAACATCTTGGGCAAAAATTTCGCCGCATGATGTACCCTGGCGGCGCTGGTGGCTTGAATCGTCTGCACTCAACATATCGGCACGACTTAAAGATCTATACGAGTGATGAAGGTCGTGTCCAAAAGACAGCAGCATCATTTGCAAAAGGTTTATTGGAGCTTGAGGGTGACATCATTCCAATCCTTGTTGGACTCGTTCTTAAGTCAAAAGACGCGGATTCGATGCTAGACCAGTCGGGATCCTCTGCGCAAGAGATCATTATGCGGGTGAAACAGCGTTTGCACAAAATCATCCATCGTGAAGACCATTGCAGCCAATTAATTGCCTCTAATTCGCGACTTATTCGCTCCGTGGCACTTGCGCTTGCCAATGTGGACCAACCCATTCGAAAGATGGGAATAATGCACAAGTTGTTACAGTCGCTCAAAGAGCAACTCACTCGAATTATTCAGGAAAAAGCGCAGTACAAGACTGAGATTGACAGATGGCAGCAGGAAAAAGCTGTTGCAGGTCGCCTATTAGCACCTGCAATGGGTCGCTCAGCGAGTGTGAATGAATTGGCTCAACCTGAAAGGCGTCACGTCCATTCGTATACTCCTCGCAAGAAACATAGTGAAGGAAGCAACATTTCTAGTGATGCTGCCAACAGCAGCGTAGGTCTGCGCAAGTTACGGTCACAAGAACCGTTTCCTCCAGAAGATATCAAATATCCGGAACCTTGTGGCCGAGAGACTCTTGAAGTGATGAGAGAGCGATGGGCTAAACTTTACCGTGACTTCTACGTAAAGAAACGTGACACGTATGATCTGTCCAAAATTCCCGACATTCACGACTGTATTCGATACGATGCAGTGCACAATGCCCATTTAAACTTGACAGACGTGCGTGAGTTGCTGGAGATTTCTAGCGCACTTTCTCACGCTCTCGTGCCACAAGAGTATGGCATTAATACGGATGAAAAGATTTTCATTGGATCAGCCATGTGCCGAACGCTATTATCAAAAATCAACACCGACTTGGATTTGGCGCGCGGCCTTCAACCGGACATTGTAAAAGACCTCAACACTCACCGTCTTAATCCGTCTTACACCAAGAAAGTTAAGTCAGCCCACCGTTCGGTGCGTACACGTTTGTACTTTACAAGTGAGTCGCACTTGCACTCTTTGCTAAATGTTCTTCGCTATGGACGCGAGGACTGCGTAATTCAAAGTCCAATCGGCGAAGAATCACGCAAGTGGATCGAGGATATTCCAGAGCTTTGCTACATGACGCACTTTGTCGTGCGCGTCTTTGAGCGCGTTCAGTTTGCGCTAACGGACCCTCAACGATTCCGTGTCGAAATTTCTGTGTCTCCGGGTGCAGACCGGGATCCGCTCATATCTGAGCCAGAAAAGCAGATTGAGGTTGCGCCGCTAAAAATCATATCCCACGAGGGCCTTACTTGCCAAGATCTTGTCGACTATGTTGCTGATTGTATCGACTTCGCGGAGCAGAACGAGATCAATGAGATGATTAGCCGTACGGTGACGGCCAAGGACAAGAATAGCCCTGAGAACATGGATGGTCATGGCAACAACAACAATGGAGATGCTACACCGGTCAAGCGCTCAATTTACATGCTGAGTAATAACAGCAGTGACAGCAATTTCAGCAATGACAATTAGCTTCACTACCATTATTAAAAAAGGTTAAATTACAGCATCGTAAGCTGTGCACGAAATCATTCACTTTTTGGCAATTACGGCCCGACGTATCCTATCCTACGCTCTTTGGCCACACGCATCGGGTCGAAGAACAATGCCAATCCTTTTACGCTTCGACAAAAGAGTTATTATCAGTGTGTTCATTGTCAGTCGAGGCTATCGCAGACGGATCTCGTTTGATCGAAGGCGATGGTGGCTGTTGCTCGCATTCTTCTGGGCGGCCGCCACCACTTGCGCCTCTTGACGGTACAGAGGACTCAAATCGTGAGATTTCATCATGTCGAGACTTGAGGTGAAGAAATTCTTCGCGTCCGTGGTCTAAGTGAACTATTTCGTCGTTCAAGTGCTCTGTTTGTTCAAACTGGGTAATTTCGCGATGAGCAAATTCGCCATCAAGCGACTCCATGTGCAAAACCTCTGTTTGGTGCCGTTCCTTCTCGACAAGGCACTGTGGTTGCCCTTTGTCATCAATCTTGGTGTACTCTATGGTCCGCTCCTGAATCGTCACTTCGCGCTTCTTCCAAAGACCAGGAGCGGGTGGAGCTCGGGTCACTTGATAATTTACGCGCGTTGGGTCAAAAAATGCAAGAGCATCCGTCACACGATTCGATCTCGAAATGCGAGGAGGGGGAGGTGGAAGATTTGTGTCTTGTTGCTGTGGCTCTGCATGCGCTGCACGCACTGCTGCCGACTGTAAAAAGTGCACAAAATCATCAAATCTCACTTGCGTTTGCCGAGGAGCCAACCCAAACACTTGGACGAGTAAAAGACGGCGATACGGTGGAATGGACAAGTACGCGCACAAATCGTCTAATTGCAGAAAAGCCTTTCCATCATGGGCACTTTCGCCAAATCGTTTAAGAAACTGAAATTGTTGATGCAAAGTCTCATTTGGACGCCGCAGATTGAAAGCCCGTAGCACTAAAAAATGCTGCAACTTTAGTCTCCGCTCTGTCTCTCTTGCTGACAACTGCTTTCCAACGTCCTGTAGCTTTGTACTCTCACTACTAAGAGTAGTACCACGTCTCTCGGTCCCAGTCATCGTGCTTTTAAATGCGCGTCGTAACTTACACCACAATGCTATTAATATTTGCAACTAAGCGTCTCATGGCTACTCCTTGTGTTTCTCTTCTGGTTAAGCACCTTCGTCTTCATAAGCCCACGACGCCATCAAGTCTGCCTCCACGTCCACCGTATTACTATCCCCTTCCTCGACTTTGCTTAGTACAATGCAAGCGTGAGCAAACGCACAACGCAGACGACTAAGTGCACGCTTTGAACATAAGGCTCCAAGATCGCGTTCAATTTCTATCGGATCTTCTAAGCAAAGTCGGCTATTGTTGTGACGAGACCAGCCTTTGCTGGTCTTCGACATTATGCTCTTCGTCCGTAAGCTGACAACAGTGTGGTCATAGTCAAATTCGCAAGTGTAAAAGCGAAAAAATCCACATCGAAGTGCCCGCCAATGCTGTATAGTACCACTTTGATGCTTAGCACTGACAAAAATCTTGTCCGCAGCTTCAAGCCTCTTATCTATTTCCGCTTCTGTTAGCGCACGAAGTGTAAGCTCATCCTCAACGGCATCTTCGCTACAGTCCAAAATAGGAAGAATACTTGCACGCTGCAGATAGTACAGAGCTAGCAGAACAAGTCCATAAGAGTTCAAGGCACTACTAATAACACGTTTTTTGACGTGACGCCACTTGCGCAACCATTTGCATAAATGTTGGACATGAATCAATTGATTTTGCTGTAAACAAGTGGCATTGGCGCCACCATGCAACAGCCATCTCAATAGTCGCGTATTCCACAATGCAGAAACGTTATTTACGCACACATCACAGAGTAGACTCGTTAAGGGGTCGACAAAGTGCACAATAGGAACACGGGCTCTCGTGACAGCAGTAACATGCTCAGGATTTTCAGTCGTGTCGGGTACAAGATACACACTAAGATGCTCTTTCATTTCAGTAACTAGAGGTGCCGTTTCTCGGTGAAACTGAGGGGCAGACGGCAGAAGTACACAGAGATCAATGTCTGCTAGCTTCATATCGTTGTCTCTCGAGATCGACAAGAGACCGGTCACGGAGGACCCAAAAAGAAATACTCGAGCATCCAACCACATGAGACGAAGGACTGTCTGCACGCGATGAGCGACTTCAAGTCGCCGCTGCAACTCCTCGTCCTGAGATTTATTAAAGTCAAGCTCCTCTGTCTCGTCCTCAAGAGTCATCGAAGAGCCAATGGTGATTCGATCTGTAAACGCACGCGCATGTGTTGGTACAAGGTGAAGCAATTTTCCTGTCCTTAAGCACTTTTCCACTAATGCGCGTTTTAACTTTTGTCCTCGTTCTTTTTTTTCTTGCGTTTTGACGTTGTCAGACACTGTTGGATGCAACAACAAGTGCACGGCCGCCCCCACCGCTGCCTTGTCTTCCTTTTTATTCAACGTCTGAAGCAGCCAAGGCCATAGAAAGTGGTGCAGTCTTTTGTCTGTCGTCAGCAAATTTTCGTCGAGCTCCACCAGAAACTGAGCCAACAAAAGCGGTGGTGGTGACAAAATCGACGAATTTGATAAGATAATGCTCAGCAGCTCGTCACCTCCCAATTTCAAACGTTCAGCATAGTGCGCCGCAGCTCGAGGGGCCTTATGTTCGGTTAATATGATGCGAACGACCGTTCTTCGGGCGTTTAAGGTACCGATCCGCAGCGCAAGACTCTGTGCTTCATCCCATTCGCAGCTGATACTTCCTTCTAAAAACCTTTGTAAGTCATCACATGAGGTAAATTCAGAGCTTTTACATGCCAGTCGTTCCGCTTTGGACTTGCGGCGCCCTCGTCGCTTCTTGCGCGGTGGGGCCTCAAGGTCTATTGACATTTTATGCAAGTTCCAATACAATCTTAGTGCCAGTACTTAATCTCAAAATTTTTACACCTACCCAACGATTTATTAGGAGATCGCAAGCTATAGATTACGAAAACATTAAGTCAAGATCGACCACTGTTCTTTTGCGATCGAGTTGGCTCAAATACTGAAAATCTACTGACACTCAGGCATATAGATTAGTTGCCGATTCATAGCCTTAAGTGTGATATCCCATTGTGTTTGATCATGCTACAAGGCCTATTAAACGCCCCGGCGACGATCAAACAATCGGTTAAACAGTTACGGGCTTTAGCCAGGCATACTTTGATGACATATTCTTCCATAGCCGCTTTGAAGAAGATAAGTAGACTTTAAAGCCTTTTTTTTACCACCTGATGCAAGATTTTGACGTCATGAGAACCGGTAAAATTTACGCCAACATCTACAAATGTGCTTTTGCGGTGGAGAAGATCGAAGTCAGCAATTGCTTTGAAAGCAGGTTCGGGCTAAAAGGGGTATCGAACAAGTCTACGCCACGTTCTTGAGAAAATTTGAGGAAGTAGGTAGGCTTGGTCAACGTACAGTGCTGGCTATGCGAGCCTCACAAAGCTTTTGTCCGGTCTATTGGATGCTAGGGAAGGCAGGACTTGAATGCGTTTGGCAAAGAAATAACCTCCAAATAAAGTTCATCACCTCTACAACAAGAAAAGCGTTAAGCATGGTCCCGTGCTGATTTTGTTAGATGAAGGAAATCATTTAGTGTCGTTTGCGCTTCCATCTATGCTATCGGCTGCGCATTATTGCAACTCGATTAGGACGGATATGAGCAAGACATCTCGTGCGCTCATGTGCGTATGCGCATCATCTGGACTTCATGCTATTTGGGCTTTATTAAAACCATGCATTTCGAAAGATGACATAAAGTGTTACAAAATGGATGTCTTTTTTGCGAGTTATATTTTCCGCGCTGAATACAATCTGGAAATCTCAATGTCTTCGCCGACGCTTTTTTGCGCAAGCCAAATTGTGAGCTGTCCTACACCAAAAAGCCTAGAAGTTTTGTTGACGAACAGGTTCCTTAGACATATGAAGCGGATGCCAGTCTAGAGCTTTTATCGCGATAATTTATCGCAGGGTAAGATGCCAAAGACGAGTCAATAAAAAATTGACGGCAGTCGCAATTGCATCGCTATGATTGGGCAGACATTCTAGGGTAAATTCGGCACATCAAGCCTGACGTTGTTCCGAACGATGAAGACATGAAGTATAGTATAGTTCCGAGGTATATATTACTTTGACTAGCACCCAACAGGAACCTTTTTCCCAGTGTTCGCAATATATTGGTGGCTCCACATGGTCAGGTGGGTACTAAAGTGTGTGAGGATCTATGCGACCTGCTGGAAAGGCTCATATATCTGCTCCTTGACAGAAGCTGCTAGTGCTGGTGGGTTGTTGGAGGTACAAAGACCTCGGCTTTATTTTTGGGTTATCGGACATTAATGGCAGCGAGGTAAATAGTGGTTCTTGTGTGTTTTCCATGCATTTGGCATCTGTTCCTGCCAGTATACGTGGAAATCGATCAGCAAGGCTATTCTTTAATACGAATTTTAAATACGATGGCCGTTCGGACGCGATAATGTCGGATAGGAATCCGCGGTTTGCCGCTGCATTTTGACAAAAAACGTCGATCCAACTATTAGGAAAAGTTTTAGGCAGTTAATATGGTCAGATAAAGAAATCGACTTGTACACTGCGCAGTATTTGTGAGGTGTGTGGGTGAAAAATATTAATCAACTATCAATAGTTGATTTCACACTTAACAATGCGATCAAGTCTTTACGGACTCTATACCGTCCTATGCTAACGAGCTGAGACGCTAACATTCTCTGCTAACAAGAGGGTTTATGAGGTAAGTGGAATAGAAGCTTGAATGACTCTGATATCTCAGATCTCTAATCTGAGACGAGTTTCATTACTACAACAGGTATCCGACTTTGCGAGAAGACGGATAGATATAAGAGAGATAAAGTTAGATTTGTCTACGATATAAAAGAATGAATCGAAATTTGTTTATTGAAGGTAGTAGAGTACTATCGAGATGAAACACTAACGCTGAGAAAGGAAAAGTCGGTGTCATTCAATAAATTGCAGCATCGTGTACCGGACCTCTAACGGTCTTGGATGGGTACAAGTTGGTGTACACCGACGACGGTGCTGACGCACTCAGCATATATATGGGTTGGATTAGAAACAACTTCGATCCTCAGGGCTTGTTTAGCACCTCTTCTAAGCGTTGTCCTTGCACTCGACCTTGCCGGTTGGCAAGAACGGAAAGAGACCCTCCCCTACAAGACAAGAAGATTTGCACTGCTGAATGAGCACCATATGTTGTCGTATGCTCCTTGACGAGATCGACGGCTTTGCCGCTGTCGGATTCGTGGCAACACGGTTTTAAATTTACACACCAGCGTCTACATTGAAGTCCGCAGAAATAAAATCTTCGCTCATCAGATGATTTGTTGCTTGACATGCATCGTACAAACGCTCCGCGGATACTTTGTCCTTTGACCGACTATAGTATCGTTGGATTATAGCCAACCATACTGCGGCAGATAGTGCTCATAGCAATCGCCGTAATTGCTGTACGATAGAATGGTCACATACCCGTATGGCCGTGGACTTTGAGCGGCAGTCCGAGACCAGATACCAATACGAAGAAAAGCGACTTTCTGGCACAGCTCGGAGGCCTCGCGCTAAACAGGCGGTACTTTCCTGTTTGGGAAGCTCATGGGTCACACGTTCAAAGGATTTCATACCTCTGAAGAACCCGGGGCCTCCCCGAAGAAGCTGTGGCCTGATAAGCCAAGAGCAGCCGTAAATAGAAAGCTGCCTTTTCTAGTGCTTGTTAGACCAGCAGTATCTCCATGTAAAGTGCGCTTTAAAGCAGAAATACCTTCATTGGCGCTAGTTGCTAATGGAGAGTGACGTGGTCAGCTTCTTTCACAGAGCACGTGAAAGCCGTAAGAGCGATTTGTTTAAAAGTCTTTGTGGTCTGGCATCAAAGAAAACGGCCACTTCGAAGTAGTCCGCGGCCTTTTGAACGTCCACTGGGGTATGGCAGGATTGACTCCATACCCACGCCGTAACTTGATTTCTCAGCGCTTGGCTTGGCATTATGCCGAGCCCGGAATATCGCGGAGGTGACTAGTCTCTGACTCATCAGGTGAGACAGTTGTGCTGTATGCAAACAGACGTAAAGTTTTCCGTCTCATGTAGTTTGGTTTCAAGTTGTGATACCGTTTGAGGCTCACTCTATTTTAAAGTAGGTGCTCTGGCTAAGCCATTGTGGTGACGCCAAAAATACCAAAAGATATCTCCACGTTAAATGCAAGCCTCCCTTGAATTCAAGCTTCCCACGACGCCGAAATTAATCATACTAAAAGCACACACATAGCCACCGTAAGACTGCTCTACAATTGTTGCTTCTTTCGAGCCAAGATCTGCTCATATATGCCGCACGAGGAGTAGCATGTTGACAGCCTTTACGGCACGCGAAGCAGGGTGGAATACTGATCGGCGTTATGACGTGCATTGGCCGGGTATAAAGTATTTGAAAGGAATCGTCCAATCTGCTGCTCAGAAAATGAGCGGAACCTTCACAGGACGGTGTTTCGCGTTGGTACCGAACCTTTGCCCGCTGCACTGATACTGGGGCCACCCGAAGGAATGTAAAATCTTCGACCCCCTCCCCAATTTTTCTTAGCCTTCTACTTCGGTGATTTCATCAACAAGGGTCTATGCCTCTAAAATAGTGAATCTTCCTGTGCTTTTGAGCACGATCAGTGAGTCTGACGCTAAGTTTAAGTGATTTAGCGATGTACCTCCCCGAATCATGGAATTGTTTAACGACGTTGTCATTGTATCAAGGCTTCTTCGCAACCCTGGCGAAGAACAAAAGTTTTCCATTTTCATCGCTCGAAGAAAGAGTTATCTGCACATGACCAGCTAAGGTGAGCAATAGGCGCGTGTTTCAGGTAAAGTGAAAGGCTCTTTTATAGTCTATCTTGCTTGTGCAGCTATCCGACGGGCACTTTTGTGAAGCCTGCCGACCACGACACAGGTGTAACCTTCGAAGCAGACGTAACATTCGTAATAGGTGCAGCCTTTGTTGTAAACGCATCATGTAAAAGCTGATGCATCGTTCTTCGCACGTTTTTAAATGACCCGGCGGACCGGAAGCCCTTGTCGCTAATCGTTATGACCAAACTGACTTTTTGTGTGATAGTCAAAGACTGATGTATAGCACTCATCCACCTCGTGATGGAATACATTCATTACGAGGATTACATCCATTACGAGGTAGATGAGTGTTACACATCATTTGGCTTTGTGGGTGAGAATTCAGCAATTCGTTGCATCAAGCCGGGCTTTTGTGAAGTACCCGATGTGGAGAGCTGGCTTAGCACCTAAAATGTCCATACCTGTTAGACCGTAAGCAATAATGATTATCTGTATAAGTAGCATGAACGTGAATCAAATTTTAATGTCTCATAACATTTGAGTTGCATGAGACACCCTGGGGGCTCAGCTGTTAGTTAGCATCGATGGACCGTTTGGAGAGTCGAGACCAGTTGTTCTCGTTAAAGTTTAGATCGAAAACACGTGCCATCGTACTAAAGTAGCAATGCTTGAGCTCGTGGATCAAAGCTGGCTTCCCAATACAAGGACCCTCAAAAGAGTGGTAGTCCCTGGTGCACCTATCGGTATTTATTCCGGCTTGGTTTAACGGCGTTCAGCTCTCAATTTAAAACATGAGACTTATACAAAGTCGAACTTATACTTTTGTAGTCAGACAGATAATGATCAGCGACTCATACTGAGTCTTACAGAATAACGAAGGCCACAGCTCCAAAATTACAATTCCTCTAACTAAACAGCCATTGCCTCCCCACTGCAACTAGTAGCCTTACGCCTAAGACGCTTAGGCTGATCCTCTGTAAAGCTAGAAAAGTATATTCATCTGCCTTTAGGCATGTAAGACGGAATGAACCATCTAAAAGGCGTGCAAGAGGAAATTAACAAGCTGACATGCTTGGTTTGAGTTGTTAAAAAGTTTTGTTGAACAAGGCGCCGATGGAAACAGTGTCGTTCTTGAGATGCTATGTAGCTTTAAATACGCTCTATTGGAGCATTCCTTACGAACAGTGACAGAGTCATCTGCGTAGTGAGCTAAAGCATGTTTTTAGCACTTAACTATGCGTACCGTGTGCAGTGGTGCCAGAATAAAAAGATCTGGTGAACTTTGTCCCGGACCTACCACCTCTGCTGGCTGGGACACTCTCTAGGAGAAAGCGACAGTAACCGTTATTACGGACGGACCGCGCACAAACCCAAATAAAAATTACTGTGTACATTCCATCTCTTTTTTTAAGGCCGTAAAAGTGGCTCTTTATGCTAGACAGCACGAGAAAGAAAAGGCTCACAGAGCCGGAAACTATCGGACGGTCCGGTCTACATGAAGCTCAGCTATGAGGAAGAGGTAGATTTTCAAATTTAGGTACAGCTGCAGATGATGCTTCATTCGTGGCGGTTCGCTATATGCAACTAAGTCCCCCGCGCAAAGGTTCAGGTAACCGAACTTAGAATATTAGAATTCTGCGGGCAAAATCCAACACTCAGTAGGTTTGAAACGGAAGAACTAAGCTCTGTTAGACCTTATAAAGAAAAGCAAGATCAACACGGTGTAGCTCCCAAGAGGTCCGTGCTCTATGACACAAACCGTGCTCGCAAGCCTGGCTAAATGGCGATTAAGTCAATCGTGGATAATTTTAGTAAGCTATGGTCGGTCTGGGGCGAATAACATTTGGCGCTCTTCTGCTGAGAAAGTCAGTCAAATTCTGAAGCTTTCTTACTACACCAGCGTACTATTGTCACTTGCCACCTAGCGACAGAACAAGAGCCATCATATTCAGGGCCCCAGAAAATCCAGGTATACAATTTCTCGACTTGAATAGTATCAAGTCTTGGACATAAGTGCATGATATAACCTCATCCGGGGTGTGGCGCGGCTGGAGTGCCACCAACCCGAATTTGGCTAGGAATTCAAACCTAGAGGGTCAACCCATCGAAGCTTTGATCAGACATGAATCCCCCTCTGCCACAAAGCAGACGATCTTTTGGCTAAAAAAATGAGTCGGTCAGCGCGTTGAGGGTGACATGGTCGGCTTTACGTCAAGAAACGACGGCCAAAGGTCTGTCACAATGTAGAAAGGGAACGTATAGCACTGGGTGGTCTTTAGATATAGCAATTGCTGCACGCTATAAGTTTTAAAGCCAAGGCAGGACGAGCGAGAAAAATTCGGCGTACGTGAATTAGCATGTTATTAGCTGGGCTACAGTAAGCGCTGCTCTCTACGCAAAGCTCGGAGAGAACAGCGCTTACTGTAGACTTCGCATGATACTGCTCGCTGTAGGCCATGGCACCAAGAGCGTGACAATGACAAAACAAGTGTAGTAGTATGTATTTAACTGAGCAATACTCGTCGTAGGCAGCGCTTTCTTGTGTCCGGCGCTCAGAGGTCGAAACACCCGGGACACTGTCGTTCTTGATGCACTTAAATCATTACATATCTAAGCGGGCGCTTTAATGGGCAGAGCTTTTCGCTGGACTTTAAAGTAGACAACGAGGCGCCTATGCACAACTAAATTAAAATGAAAACGACACCGTCAAGGTCATTGTTTTGATGAAGAAGAAGACGGCAATACATGACGCTCATTAAGTAGTGCACGACGTTTCATCTTGGACTGAAAGGGTCGTAAGTAAACATTCGGTAAACGACGACAGCGCTCGGCTACACAACCTATTAGAGGAGAATATTGTTCTTACCAAAGGCAAGATTAGCGCAGATTTTTCCCAGCAGTAACCTTCCCCAGTCAAAGCTGGAGGAGGCGCGTAAAGTCGCCAGCATAGCCAAGGCTGAAGTAATCTCACCTAAAGAAGAGATCAATTTCTCGTCACTATTGGATCAAAGCCGCTAAGAAAGCACTTGGTTAACGACGTCTATCTTTACTCCTGAAGGTTTCTTGGGATCTATATCAACACTTATAAAAGTTTTACGATGTGGTCTCACAAGACCTGCCTTCGATGCTTTCTCTTGATAGAAGTGCACGTCATGAATTTGGCTTTATTCGAGTTACTTATTTTTTGACACAGAAATTGTATTTATCAAAGAACGAGTGTGACTTCATTGACATGTTTGTTTTGTGCAAAGCACGAGAAAAGACTGGTTAGGAGTACTTAGTTTGACCGATCCACGCCGGGATTCTGTGCCAGAAAGCTTAATGGCGAGTGACGCATCGTAAGCTTATAATAAGCTAAATGTGGCCACCATTCCAGCACAGACGCCGCTTCTTAGATAGAATGCATTGTAAAGCGACATAACGGAATGTACAACGTAAAGCTCACTCAACTAAGTACAGGTATAGCCAACTTCTCATGTGACGTTGTGACTTATTATTGACGGAGTTTAGCACTCCAAAAGTGTTCTGTATGAGCGACCAGTCAACTTAAACACGCCTACGGCACCCAGCCATTCGGTGTCACAATTGTTCAGGTCTCATACGGCATACGCATAGTCATACTTCAACGACATTTTTGCTTAAAGTCGTGCATAGCTCGAGCTGATGGACGTAAAAGAACGCAACAGTTCACCTGCGAGCGGTGCTTGAGTGCATGCGTTCGAACAAGCATTACGCTAAGCAAATGCATCTTTGACGTCGTAGAAAATCTCTATTCAGGATGTTTTGTCGAAAGTGTAAACTTCGAGCAGATCCAGCTCAGGTCAAGGCGGTTGTGAATTGGTTGGCTTCATCAATTTCGGAGGGTTATAGAAGTTGGTTTGGCCTGGTTAATCATTTATGCAAGTATAGTGCAAATAACACTGAAGTGGCTAGGCCACTGACCGATTTTCTTGAGAAGAACATATAAAAGGTTTGGGGGCCAAACACCTAGAGGCTTTCAAAAAACGCGAGGGGGGGGCTGTTATAGGCGCTGATCCCGAACTTGGCGGAAGCTGAAGGACTGTTAAGTGTGGCTTCAGATTTTGCCCTCGGCTCCAAGCTGCTACAACTTTGGCACTAGAAGGAGTACTTTTTCATGAAGTAGAGTCACTTGTGATGAAGTACGACCTCGTCAACTTCAACGCTCGCTAAGCATTCGTCTTCACATCATGCGTCACTGCGCACTGCAACCAGTCGCTTAGCCCGTTGCAGAAAACGGCCATGTTGTTCTACTTTTTATACGGAACATTTCGTCAGGAAAATGCCTTGGCTTACGCATTATCATGTCGCCTGGATTATGAACTAGCTCGTTTCAATAGTTGTGACCTCGGCTGTATCGAAATTAATTTGTAGCGCGTACGACGCGCGGGATGACATGTACGTAGCTCCGCCAAAGGCTCTGTTAAGTAATCAGTTTAAAGAATAGCGGCGCAATTGAACTTGAGGCTACATCTGCGCTTGATGGAAACCAAGCCGTTGTATAACAGTAGTTTTGAAGGTGACCTATCACGTGTAGTGGCTCCTCATGATAAAATTATATTTTCAATCCTCTTTCAGCCTTGCGATACACTTTTTGGCGTCGAGTGAAGACGTGTGGATTGATCAGGACCCGCTAGTAATGGTTCAGTTGCATATGTAGATCTATACATACGTGCGCACGTGCGAAGTGTGCCAGCGGCAAAACCCTCGCGGAATGCGCCGCTTTATTGGCGACCTTGCCGGTGCCATTGCACTGCTGGCAGTCCATTAGTAAGAATTTTGAGCTCAGCCCGCCAAAGAATTGGCAGGCTTCAAGTCTATTAGCAAAATGACGACACGGCGAAGGTTTCGGAACAGGAGCCTTGTATCTCTATTGTGTCTCAAGACGACAGAAATTCCCAGAGTTTACTCTCTCGAGCGAAAACCTTTGCTTTGTGGAGCCGAATGTGTATCACACCTGTTGGTGGTTTGACCATTTTGTGCGATGTAGTCACGCGATGCTTCAAACATCAACAAAAAGACATAATTTAGCTCTAAGGGAATGACAGAAAGGCAGTTCATTGTCTAAAGACCACTGCTTAATGCTTCTTTGATAAAGTTGTTGGTAGTCAGCAGTCGCAATATCTTAATGTTTGATTGATTAGCCAATATAGAGTTTAGCTCTCATTCAAACCCATATGAGTTGTATTAAATACAACACTCTGACTTTCCTTAATCACGTCTTGAGTACTAAAAGACCTACAAGCAACCTTGGCTTCAATATAGTATATACTCTTGGAGTCAGACCGATAGCGATCTGTGACTCGTATAGATTGTGCATTAATGTCGGGTGGAGACGAGTAAGCAATTTAACCGGGATACACTGCATGTTGTCTCGGGGGTTGAATTTTTTTTTAAGCCATGAAGGTGGACTCGGAATGTTGGGGGTGAATTTTACAATTCCGTTTCCACTATTATACACAATTGCTTTACGAGCCGCGAACTAAGCTATAATTTTCCATGTTATTAAATGCCACATTATTTATGAATAGTGCGACAAAGTTTAGATCTAAACTATTATGTAGCTAGTGCGCATCCTGATTGTTTCCACGACTACGATGCAAGGGTATGCAAGGCGAGGAGAAAGCACGATCGTCACCGACATGGTCCATTTGTGTCACCTCAGGGCACTCCGCCCTGACAAGCGCCACCTTTTCCTTCACACACTCGGTCGGCTCCGCACCAATCTCGAGTTTTGACGAACAACCGGCCGTAGACGTCATTGTAAGCGACAGCGAGCGGCGCAACGTATGTGCGTTACGTCTTAAAAATGAGATAGGCTGTTTTGCGGCCGCAAAAGAGATCGAGTGTGCAATTGGGGGCTTCTGCACATAATGCTTAGCAATGATCTGCTCGAGCTGCTCGCGGACGTCGCTACCGACTGCGTGTTTCTCAAGCGAGGTGGACACAGGGTCACGCCAGTAGTAGCGCTGCCACGAGAACAGAGCTTTTCCCCAATTTTGCCGATCCTCACCACTGCAGGCGCTAAACTCGATGCGCTCTGCACTGCCCAACGTGTATGATCTGTCCTTAACGAAGACTGTGCGTGTTTCAAGGTAAAAACTATTGGGAATGCCATCGGTGCGCTTCTGCGCTTTAACAGTGATCTTGCAGCCCGATAGCCGCACCTCGCTCAGGCACTTTGCGCAATCGGCTGATGTGTACTGACGCAAAAACCCATCCTCAAGTGACAGGTAGCGCACGATCGGACGGCTGCGCTTTTCGTGCACGATGAGAAAGCCTTGGCGAGTCATAAACGACAATGTTGTTCTTTTCAATTGAAAAGGCGGCGACTCGGCAAGTGGATCTTCTACTAGTGAATGCGGAATCGTTTTACAAGTGCTGTGCAACGAAGTGAAAGTCTCAGGGGCGGTTTCGTCAGACTTGACAAAAATAGAAGCAATGCAAATGCTCGTTTGCAGCAACGACCTTTAAGCATTGGGACGTAAGCGGTTCTTCGTTCGTCGCAACACCCGGAGCAAAGTGATATGATTGGGAGCAATCGTTGCTTCAAATATACAAGTACGAGTACGCCGAGTGGGTATAGCAATGAGACGAAAAAGTAAAGACAGACTTGCATCAGTGTGATGACCTTGCCAATCTACATGTCATGAACAAGTTACCGCCCTTATTGATACGACAATAGTATTAGATCCGTTAGCCTTTGTCGTGTGCCGTCTTGTTGGTCCGTGTAGAATCGACCGAGATGTACTGTATCCTCGTTAAATATAAACATGTACGATGATATGCGAACGCACAAGAGATCGAAGCGATGTACAACGTCAAAGCGGTGACGTGTGAAACTAAAGCTGCGAGCGGCTTGCATCGATACCCATCATCCCACCCGCGACGCAGACGACGCTAGACGTTTGTTGAGAGTTTCTACCGATTTTTCAGTAGGACGATAAAATTTCCTTGATTAAATAGTCGTAACGCTGGTTATCAAATTATTAGCTGTTAAGTAATATGATTGAGTTATGAGCCAATCAAAATTTGGCACAAACGTCGCCAAACCCAGTCTTAAGAAGCGTGGATCATCATGGTGCGTTCGCTTCGATTCGTCTCCCACTCTGTCCGTAGCTCTAATGTCGTCAGTTTTACAGGGAGACGCGCGCGTTGTGCTAACAAAGCTTATCAAAGAGAATCTTCTTTCGCCCGGACCCAAGAAGCTCTATGTGTCCTACTATCGCAAGCGCGTGTACGCGGATCTGCTGCCCGACGGCTCCATCCGCTTCAAGGATCAAATTTACACGTCACCCGTGCCCTGTGCGCTTCACATGAAGCGTACACTTAACCCGTGTACGTTTTAAACGATTGTTTATTGTGAGTACGAAATCTTACCCCCCGTCGTATCCAGCATTAAAGACAGACGCAGGTTGGTCATCTATGTACTCCGCGGCATCAGGAGAGAGTCTGAAAGATATTAAGGACCGCTTGCACATTCGTAAGCGTGGCACAAACGTGCGATCCGCTCAAAAAGAGAAGAAGGCCATTGCGCCATCGCCTATATCAAAGGACCAAACTGCGAATCCGGCGATCTCAGGAGCAGCTCAGTCGAAACGAGACACAGCCCCGGTATGTAGCAAATTAAGGGAGTTTTTGTTCTCACAAAATAATTATGTACATGTTGTGAGTATAGGGATGCAGCGCCTGCCAAATTGAGGCTTTGACGGATGTAATCAAGTGCAGCGCGTGCCATAGAAAGACACACACTAAATGTGCAAATTTGGAGTTGCAGATGGTCCCACCGGCCCCTTGGTTTTGTGAAAGCTGTCTCTCAGGCCAAGCAAATCGTATTCTTGACTTTCTTTACCAAACACGACGTGTGCTTGTTGAAAGGATTGCAGAGCAGAAGAAAGGTCAATGGCAGGAGAAGGAGCCTGCAAAAGAAATCGTAAGGGATATCGGTCATGAGATTGAAGAAAAAGCTTCTTGTAGGAATAAAGCGCAAACGGAATGTCTTTCGATTGGCAATACTAACGAGAAAATTGATAATGGGGATAAGGAAAAGGATGTTAGCGGTAAAGAAGTCTCTGGTGTCGAGGTAAAAGAGATGTCTGAGGATGTTACTGCACCTGTGTCAGTGGATCCGGAAACTAATGAAGTCTTTAGCAATGAAGGAGCAACCATAGCAATTGCCGACAAGGCTACGATGAAAGCAGAAGAGCTTAAAATGGTTCCTTTGATGCCCGATGATGCCTTGAAAGAGAATAAGCCAAAATATGAAGAAATTGTAGATGTAGGGTCAGGAAAGTGGGAGAAAGCTGGCAAATTAACCGGCGAGAATACAACAGTGGAGTGCGAGGAAGGCGACAATAAGCTTGTGATTGCCGAGGCTGCAAAGACTTCCAGTGTACGTAAGGCATGTTTGGCTTGTGTAACCCACTCACGTAATATGTCATTTCAGGTAGAAGAAAAGTTTTTAGTGCTGATCGATACTCTCATCGCAGAAGTGTCGTCTAAACCAAAACGAGCCCATCTTATTGCCAACAGCACCGGAGCGACGTTGGTGCACCTTGAAAAAACGCGACTCGTGCAGCTTGTAGAGTATGGTAAGCGTGAAATTCTTGCAGCGACTCGGTCAACTAGTCAAGACAATAAAGACTCTGACAACGATGGCAGCAACAGCTTGGAAGTGGATGCTTTAATTAAGATCTTTGACCTGCGACACCAGGTCTTGTCTTCGCAGTCGCAGTTTAAAAGCACAACCACTGTTCTTACCAGGCGCACTGAAAAGCATTTGCGGAACGCTGAAAGTGAACTTATGGAATTGGAGGAGTCACGGGCCGTCGAGGCCAGAGCAATAACAAGAGTGGTGGACCTGATTAAGCAGTATTCCAGCGACTTGGCCAAATGCGATCAAAAAGTTTACGTAAACGAGGTGCTGTTGGAAAGTATCCAGCATCGTCGTAATTTCATTCGATCTGCCAACCTCAATGACCGCTTTGTGCCGTCATACCGTTACAGCTCGAAGCTTATGACAAAGAGTAGTGATCAGCTTCTGCTTACGGTGCTTCTGGATAAGCTTCATGATATTACGGACTCGATAAATGAATGGATGAAGATGGAGTGCCATTATGAAAAGATGACAGCAAGCCTGAACAATGCGTTGTCATTGATCGGCACAAAGCGAAACCGTGATGGCGTCTCCTTGACACTACCACCGACCCCGGCATTATTCGTCAAGGGGAAAAAACCTCCGTCTCAACGCCTCATCGAGCGTCAAATTGCGAACTACGAAGCGAATTTAAATGCCATTCGTCGGAATCGTGCTCGCATGCGCAAGACTTTGTCTGGCATACTTAAGATTGCGCGGGAAGAGCATTTGAGTGAAAAGATTGTCAATATGACCGACATTTTATATCAGAAGTGCCGAGACCTGAAGGCCGAAGAAGAGGAGGAACAGATACGAATCAAGGAAGAAGCAGAGACCGAAGCAAAAGCTGAGGCACAACAACAGAATGAAGACAACGAAGCTTTTGAACGCCAAAGTATTGATAGTTGCGAGGTCAGTGAGGATGACCTAGAAGAAAAGAAGCAACGCTTAAATACTACCAGCTCTGTCATCAGCAATCGGACTAGCGAGGCTGCTGCATTACTGCAAGGGGCCATACCTAGTGACGGTAAGGAATTCTCGTCGCTGCTAGGAAGCGTAGAAACGGATGCTATAGAGACCAACACCATTTCCGGCGAGAGCAAATCGTGCGCTGATAATCGAGACAATGAAAACGATCTGGAAAAATCGTCCCGCGCAATCGCCGACATCACATCCTCCGCAATCGCGGGTGTTGCTGGAGGAGACGACCCTCGGATCAACCTACTTAAATCTCCAAGTGTGAAGGTGAAAGCTTTGACAGACTTGGCTCTGAGCTCGTTTCCAATTTGCGACAAAAAGGGAGAAAGTGACAAGAGCGAGCAAATGAACGGTCAAAAGTCTAACTTCAGCAATCAAGACCAACAATCATTTTTGGACCAAGCCCTTGAAGTTTTAAGTAAGCAGCAGCATCAACAACAGCGTCTCGAGAGAGACCGCATCAAGCAGCATTGCCGAATGGAGGAGCAGCGTAAAGAAATAGAACGACAGCAGCAGCAATTGGAGCAGCGACGTCGCTTGAAACAACAGCAACTCATAGAGCAAGAACATCAAGAGCGAGAACACCAAGGACGTGAACGGCGAGAGCGCAAGCGTCAGGAGAAGGACTGTATTGAGAAGCAGCAACGTCTGGAACGACAAAGCCTGGAAAAGATACGTTTGGAGCATGATCGACGCGAACGACAACACCGAGAGCAGCAAAGACTTGAACAAGAACATCGTGAGCAACAACGCTCAGAAGAACATCGTCGTTTGGAAGAGCAACGGCGGTTAAAGCAGCAACGGCTGGAGCAGCAACAACGTCTGGAGCAACAAGGCATAGAGAAACGTCTCGAACAGCAACGACTTGAATGCCAGCGCCAAGAAAAACAGCGGCTGGAGCAGCAGCGGCTGGAACAACAACGATTGGAGCAGCAGCGGCTGGAACAACAACGATTGGAGCAGCAGCAACTGGAGCAGCAGCAGCTTAATGAAAAGCAGCGTCAAGAGCAGCAGCGACGACTGGAGCTTCAGCGCCACCAGCAAGAACAACAGCGGCAAGAGCATCAAAACCAATTTCAGCACAGTAAAGCGCCAAACCTCACTCAAGTCGTGCCTTCTGGGTCGTCTCACTTGCATATGCTTAACCAGCACCAGCTTCAGCATCAGCAGACGGCTATTCAGCAACAGCAGCATTCTCGCCAAATTCAGCACCCTCTTTACGGCGACATGTCTAAAGGAATTCTGATGTCTTCCAGCATGGGCAATGCAAATCATCAAGATATTTATGCTCAACAAGCGGCTCAGATGGGCATTGAAATGCACGATGTGACGCGGCACCCAGACTCAAGCCACTTTGTTGGCAGTGCATCAGGTGGTTTGCGTGGAGCTTCTTATGAAGTCTCACGCAGCGCCGCACAGCAACCAGCTCCTACAGTACCGCGAACGGGCTTTTATGGCGATGGGCAAATGCATTCTCAAGATATTTTCGGCTCGCAAGGCCTACCTGGCCAGCCACGTCAGCTTTCAGACCACCACCTTGTGTTTGCAAATGAATTACAGCAGCAACAATCAGACCAGGTCCGGGCAATCGGGAGCCAAGATTTTCTGATGAGTCGACCGTACCGTGGACTCGACGATGAGATGCAACAACGCTCTGGTATGGAGCATTCAGACCACGATGACGTGAATATGAGCAATTGGCAACAATAGCAGATCAAGAAGAGGTGCTGTGTACAAAAAGGCATGTGAATGGTATTAGTTGCGAAACGATTTCCTTTCTACTTGATGATTGCACATTTCGCCTATCCCCTAGTTTAATGGGTTGTTTGCTCACTTCGCTACCTTTCGGTCTCCTTAAATTCTGTTACTTAAGCTTTTCAAGCTTTTGACACCGAACTACAAGTCTAAACTTACTTTTGGAGTCACTGTTGTGTCTTGTGGCGCATCTCAGAAGGCAAGACAGCGAGCTGATTGGAGCATATTCTAAGCACAGACCCTTACGTCAGCTATATACCTTGTCGTTGCCTCAGGGCTTTAATGACACCGACATCATTCGTAAGACACAAGCCAAGCACACACTGTCTAAAGTACATGCGGTATACCAGTGTAAGTACGCTCTGCCCATCGAATGACATTGCTATAGCTTGTAGAAGACTCTGAGGCCGCGCGCGTCGGTCACCTTCGGTTCAAAATTAGCAAGATCCAAGCTTCATGATTCGCGGCCTTGGTATCATGGGTGAAAAGTAGTCAGTTTGAGCACTAGTCGGCTCATATCACCAAGTTGAGTCGTCCAAAGGGACTCTTGGATGGTACTCTCCATTAGCCGCACTCACAGAATAACTTACCCGCACGCCTGTGAGTTGCACACGTCGTTCTGGTGATCAATCAGTATACCCTACTTAACCCGTACCCGCTTTCACTTCAAGCATTTGTGTCTATGAGTCAAAGGTCATACTCGATAGCGTCGATGGGGCACAAAAGTACGAGGTGCAGTTACAGCGGTACAGATTTTGCTTCGTTAGCTACAAGGTTGTGCCCAACGAGCTGGCTGTGATCATCCGAGAGGAGCCATGGTTGTCTATATCATCGAAGCTTCAGCCTTGACATATTGTCAGCGTGAGGTACGCGTAGCTCTAAGGGCCAGGCTGTTAGCTCAACAGAAACTATATGCGGACCACCATGCTTGTTTGGCGGCTTTAAATTCCGAGACTTGATGCACCGGCGTTGCTTTTCATGAAACGTGTGAGGATGGCAGTGCCTTAAAGCACTGTGTACAAAAGAACAAAATGCAGTACTCTCTGCTCAAGTCAATTTACGAGTGAAGCGGTAATTTCTTGCTTGGCTGACGACACTCATGAGTGGAAGTCGTATTATGACCTGGGACAGGTGAACGCAAAAGCGTTGGCGCCGGATCATAGGCCGATCCATCAGCTGGACCAGATCTGATTTTAAACACGGAGCTTCACAATCCTTGGCGCAAAAGACTCAGTTGTGACCCCGGTGACGGCGTCTCACGAGGAAGTTCTCTAGTGACAGAGATGCTCGCCCTCTATATCGAGATAGGAAAGAAAAAGACGCCGTCTCAGCGTCTCGAACTTCCACGTGTGAGAATTTGTTCCATCGAACTTGTTGATGCAGTTGGTAGTTGAGGCGTCGATGGCAAGAGCGAATTCGGTGTTGAAGTCTGGGAAGACGGAGCTGGGTTATATTCTTAAATAACGTCAAGTGTGCTCTAGTTAGTGAATTACGAAGCGAATACCTTTAAGGTCCTGAGTTCGCAGAACCGTTTTGCTACCACATTTAAGCCACTCATTTACGATGTACTAGGCTAAGTATACTATCCTGTCTCTTAGATGTGCTTTGAGCAAATCGGAAAGCATACCTATCCTGTTGGTCATTTTTGTATGTAGCAACGTTTGACCACCGTGGTCGGAGAATTGGTTACTGTTGCTTCACAACTGTACAAGGCGCTCCTGCAATCGCAATCTTGGTAACAGCAGGACCTGGTCACAACATAGACAGCTTTAACTATCATGATATGGTCATTTGGCATCAAGTAACTGACTCACACATATTAGATTCTAATTTGAGCATGAATTTGTCAATATTTTTGTTCCACATGCGGAGTGACTGTTTCAGGTCGTACAGTGGTCGCTTGAGCCTGCAAACAAAATCCGAGCGTTCTTGGCTTACAAAACCGTCCCGCTGCACCATGCATTTGTCTTCATCTTAACATGCCGTTAAGGAAGGCTGTCTTGACGTCCATCTGATGCAGTGTGCAATTGTTTTGGCAGCCAGGCTAAGCAGAATCTGAATCGAGGTGAACTTGGGGACCGATGCAAAAATTCCATCGTTGTTGATGCCGTATTCTGTAAGAAATCTAAGGATACAAGACTCGCCATGAACCTTTCAATATTTCCGACCTTTCGACACGGAATCCCCGTACAGATCCAATCGCCTCGCGTCCCCTCGGAGATTGCACAATCTTCCATGTGTTTATTTATGCAGTCACTTGACCTCCAAGTCACACGCTCTCTTCTACTTAACTAAATTCCATAAGCGACTTAAATGAAGTCGGCATTTCTCCCACTGAATGCACTGCATCAACGATAAAGTAATTTTGTGCTTTACCGTCAACTCTTCAAGTCCTCGGCCATGGTTAGAGGTCGTAAACGTTTGAATTTGCTGCTCTCTCAAGCGAATCCTTTTGCTGGTGTGGTTTTTTGCCAATCTTAAAGTCTACAGCTAGATTAATCGCTTCTTCTTGCTGTGAATTTTCATCAATAGCTTCGTCATCTTCGATGGTCGCGATTCTCAGTGTCAAAGACTGACTATATCTAAAAACTTGGCATCCCGACAAACTGGCACAAGATAGATTTCTAGCTCCTCCAATCGATACGCTTTTCAAATCCAGAATAGCCGAAAAAACGGTAGCGTATCAAATACCTTGATTTGCCTTTAATCTTTTTTTTATCGAATCCAATTTGATGAGGCGACTTGTCGTGGGAAATAGCGCGTTAATATAACGAGCGCATGGCCCAGTAAACTCTCGGCAATCTAGCGCGTTTCATCACGCACTGCGGGCACCCAACCAACGTTTGTTTTGAGTGCTCGTCAGCTCCATTTAGCTGTTATGTGTACGGCGGAGGGAACTTTTGAATGATCTCTCGGTCACTGCAAAATTGCCATTTTGTGCGAGAAATGTTCATCGAATTCGTCGCTGCGAAGCGACTTTTCTCGATATTCGGTTTGCCTTCAGCAAGCGCAACATAATTAGCGAACTTGACAACAACTACAAATTTTATATGTAGCAAGTACACCATCATGCGGAAGTGTGACTTGTCGTCGATAAATGAATCAAAGTTTCGCCTTCCATCAAAAATAGGTGTCTGCGCGGGCTCTACAAACGTTACCATGAATGACCTACAGCACTTGTTTTGCACGGTCGGGTGAGGATTTGACGTAGCTTGTACGCGTTTGTTTGCCAAGCGAACATCCGTTGCACGTCTCCCATTGCTCAACGGACGCAATGTCAATAACATTTTCATTCTTTTTCAAACAATGGCATTCAATCCACTAAAGCCTATGTGACCAAGTCGAAGGTGCCTGAGGTACAATTTGGCGTCCCCATAGCATGATGGCTGCTCGAACCTATGCAAAGCGGGTGGCAATGATGAGCCCAGAAGTTGTCGCATTTGCTTTTTCCGCCAAGATTTGCCTTCGTGAGCTTTAGGCCACCACCAAAGATCCTTTGCATCAGCGAAATAACCCTCTCGCTCAAGGGCAACTGGTCCGACATCCTTCGTAAAGCGGCCTACCGATAAAATGTCTCGCACAAGTTTCGAAATGTGTCACACACCTGTAAGCACACATTTCTTCTTTCCGCGTGGTGTTTGCATTGATATCACTATGTCACCCATTCCAACTGCTTGTACAATACTGTTATCAGCAAGATGTACGTTCACAGGAGATATTAGCTTGTAGTTCTACATACCCTCTTTCGAGTACGTCATATGCTGCGTAGCTTACGAGTCTACAAACCAAACACAGCTTGACTTGGATGCACTTGAGTCGCCGCTCAACGAAAAATGCTTTGCCTGAATGATCTTCAGCTTGTGCGATATTTGCTCGCTGCGACCTCTGCCACTCCGGATTACCAAGAATTTGCACGAGACACATGTTAATCCAATGCTCTTGTCTCCCACAGTATTGGCGAGACCCACTTGACTTCGCCTGCAGAGATCGCTTCTTGCGATTGTTGCTATCATTATACGTGAACGCTTGCTTTAGGCTGTGCGCAGCTCCATCGATGCCGCTAGCACGTGTTTCCAGTGCCGTGATGAGGATTTGGTACGATTTGCTCAAACTGCGACGAAGCATGATTACCGAGTGTTCCTCGCTAACCAGAGCCCCAGTCACATCTAGCTGTTCCACTAGTGTTTATAACTTGCTGTTGTGCTGGAGTACATCATCACCTTCTTTTATCATTGCTGTCGAAAATTTGATTGGCGAGGCTCTCTTTCTCAAAAAGTCCTTCGAGCTTTGAACATGCATCATGCGCGCTTTCCACTGAACGAAGAAGTGGTAGCTGCGAATCTACTATCGCAAGACAGATGATTGCAAGCTCTTTGTGTGCTTTCCTCACAAAAGTCTTGGTCCAGCGAAGTGACGCATTGCTCCAGCTTGATCTTGCCACATGCCACGTCCCACAAGTCTTCCCCCCCGGAACCACCTGTATCTTGAACTCAAGAAGCGGGAAGGCGGAGTCGGCGAAGCTTAGGCTCATAGCGAGTTAAAAATGCTACGTGGGTGCCAGTTGACAACAGGTGAATTGAATATGTTTAAGGTTCTTAGCTTGCAAAAATATTTGCTACCTCTGCGCCATTCCTTTCCAATGTAATAGACTCACTATAGTATACTAATTCCACGATATCCTTTTAGCCAATCGAAAGCAAATCATCGTGTCATCACCAATTGTACGTGATGATACAGGCACAATCGGTTTATGTGCGCCTATCCATGGCGTCATCTGACAACGACCGTCGGACAACCGCCGTCGGACACTTGCGTACGAATACTCTACTGATTGACGGCTTGCTGGTCGAGACGTCAACAGTTCACGAATTGCACTTCGATTGAATTTTATTTGTAGTTTGTATAAATACTTTTTCGAGAAAGGCATGTGTTGAGTGGCATCCGAGTCAACAAACCATACACAGCTCAACTAGGCGGAATATGCAGCTTCACCAGCAGAGAAAAAATAAGATAGTCGCCAGTCATCGTTACTCTGTGCGACACGCGGTCGCTGCGGTTGCTGTCACTCCACATTATCACGGATTCAAGCTGGGCACTTCGCATATCAATGTCCAAGCTTTCCACAATAGTGACGGGCACTGCTAGCCTTCACTGCCGCTTGTCGTTCTTCGCGCCATCTATTGTCTGTTAATGCGAACGCTCGACCTTGGCCGTGCGCAACTCCGTTGACGCCACCACCTCGCTCTTTGTACTTTAGGTCTTTGTGTAGCAGGCAAGACGTAACGAGGTACCACGACAAAAAGCCAGCTCTTGACTCTAGTGCCGTGATCAGAAACGCGTACGACTCGCTGAGACTTGACAAAGCGTAATCACTAGATCGTTCTTTATCCAGAGCACTCACAGCGTCGAGCTGCTTTGCCAGCGTCTAAATCTTGTTAATGTGCTTGAGCACATCTTCCTCTTCATCCATCTTGGCCACGAAGAAGAGATGACAAAGAAAGAGCTAATCTGCAGAGGTCTTTTTCTCGATGTGTCGCTTATGCCGCGATCAGGCATCGTGCGCCCCAATCCCCAAACGAACCAACGGCAGCTGCGATATATCTATCGCAAGTCAGACGATCGCAAACGCTTTCTCGACTTGCGTTTAATTCGGTCTAGCGCAGTAGCCAGGTGTTCCAGCTTAATCTTATCGCACACTAATATCCACAAGTCACGCTTTATCAGCACCATCTGCATCGTAAGTAAAAGTTCATTCCATCGAATTTTTCGATGCAGTTGGTGGTGGAGGTGTCCATGGCAAGGGCGAAGTCGGTGTCGATGTCTAGGAAGACGGAGCTTGGGCTCGAAACCTGAAAAAGGTGAAGTGTGCTCTGTTGGGTAAAATGCAAAGTGAAATAAGTTTCAAGGTCTATAGTTTGCAGCAACTTGCTACCTCTAAACCAATTAGAGCGAATTATTATCAGAGCGCAATCATTACACCATCTGGGTGCCTATTTACACGCTATGTATGCGCTTGTTCGCGCCTTTGAAAAATTGCCATTGGACAATTGTCATCGAAGAACTGTGAAACGGTATCCAACTAATACTCCATTGCTGTGCGAGGCGTTTCTGCAATCGCAATCTTGGCAATACTCACCACATATGGTACGACCAGTCCAAGTTGTTGACCCTGGCTGTCGTAGTGTGACCTCAGAGACGTGTGAAAGTGAAGGGAGAACTAGAGGGAGCTAAGAAAGCCAAGGAGGAGCGAAGCAACAATTGCTCGGAAGCTGTTAGATTCAAAAGTGAATATCCTTACATGGTTTTTTGTCCACAACTAAATGCTACTTTTAAGCCACTCGTCTATCTAAGCAAATCAACGAGTATCACCGGGCGCGATTATCTCCCCATTCGGGAGCAGTAATCTTGTGGGCTTAATTAATTGCCTGTCCATGACACAATGGTTGCTAACTCGCAACTTCGCAGAATTGTCGGGTTGTGCAAGGGTCACACCAGACAGGCATAGGAAACCTGCACAACTCATTGTATACCGGTTATCTTCAACATCTTCCTTTAATGCAAACAAACATGAATGCTGAGCGGTAGATGTCAGAGAACAAAGTGTATATTCAAGATCCTTAGTTCGCAACTACTTGCTACCTCATTTATCCAAGCCAAATTTAACGACTTACTATCCTAGCAAAATCGTCTTTTCATCTGGACGCAATCACCTTGAGTGCGCCTTTCCCCGCGCCTAACCATGACGTCATTGTCGCTTCGTCGCACCGTAGACGGGCTTGAGTACCGGTAGCTTACCCGTACATTACTGCTGGTCGAGGTGTCGTAACTTCAGCACGGGACGATCCATATACAACACTCCCACTCGACTCGACAGCTTCAATATTTTTAATTGTAAGTCGACCCCGAAATGACATGCATTACGCAGCAACACAGGCTTGACCATGATGACAGCCAGCATGTCTTGAGTTGGAGAGAACTCGAGCAGTACTTGACTAACTTCAGCTTTCTTACGCACGAAGTGGTCCCGAATGTCAATATGCTGGGTGCACTTGTGACACTTCGGATTCTTGGCCAGCGCAATTGAGCCTTGGTTAGCCTCAAAACCTCCGATAGCTTTATTGTCATCCTATTCATCAAGGTTGCACAGGAACACCTTTAGCCATACAGCTTCTTGAGCTGCTTCCGATAGTGCAATATGCTCTGCCTCGGTAGACGAGAGTCAACGAAGCAGCTGTGCGCTGCTTCTTGCTTCTCCAGCCGATACATCGCTTGTTCATGTCAAAGACGTAGCCATTTGTGCTGCGATGCGACTCAATGTCTCCTGCCCAGTCAGCATCTGAAAATCCTTAGAATGCTAAATCACGGTGTCGAACACAGATCGACCGCGAAATGGTTCTGCACTCCTACTGCTATCGCAAGATCTAGATGAGTAGCAACCATCAAGTACATGATGCCTCGGACAGCGCTTCGCTACGGTTCACTTTACATTGTGCTCTCGTGCTTGCAACCACCATCGGCATGTACTTAGTCAGCTACAATCCTAGATCTTGAGGAGTGTTTACTGGCGTGCAATCCTGCATTCCAGACTTGAGCAAATTCGAGTAGAGGAACTTGGTTTGCCGCATCGTAACTTGACCTTTAGCGCTATCTTGATTGACATCCATTCCAAGAAAAAACTTTATCTCGCTGAGGTCTGTCATCTCGAATCGTCTGCTTAGCGCTCGCTTCGTCGCTGAAAGCAAGGTGTCATCATTTCTCGTGATAATCAAGTCGTCAACGTATAGAGTGCCACACAAATTATAATTTCGTCACTGCAACTGCTGTATACGCAATGATCAGACTTGCTCTTGGTGAAACCCATCTTAACCATAAATTTGTCAATCGTTCGGTTCCATATCCGTGGTGACTGCTTTAGACCGTAAAGCAAACGCTTGAGCTTGCATACATACTCCGGTCGACTCGGGTCAGTATATCTATCCGAGTGCTGCATATAGATGTCTTCATCCAGAGCACCATTAAAAAACGCGGTCTTGACGTAAGCTTAAGATCATACTTGGCAAACAATGCGAATTTACCTACACTTAGCTACGGGCGCAAACGTCTCCTCGTAGTCCACACCATACTTCTGCGAGAAACCTTTGGCAATCAGTCGTGCCTTAAACCGCTCGATGTCCCCATCTTAGGTCTTGTTAATACGAAAGGCCCAGCGACAATCGATCGCTTTTTGCTCCTTCGGCAGCATACCTATACCTCATGCCTCGTTACTATTTTCAGAGTTAATTTCGGAGTTGCAAACCTCCTTCCAATTACACGCGTCATCGGATTTCGTCGCCTACTTGTACGTTGTCGTCATTTCTCCCACCAGATACATGACGTGTGCCGCTTCAAATTCTTCATTGTCTTTGCTCATCGCGGAGGCTGACGTTATTTAAGATTCGAGCGCTGGTAAAATGACGCGTGTCGCTTGGATCTCAGGGTTTTTGTCACCTTTTTGATTGACTAATTACATATGTGCCGTCTAGCGGCGGGCGTAAATTTAATGCCGCGTTTTGGCACTTAATTGCGATCTAACTTTGACTCTTCCTGGTCATCTTTAGTGCTTGATTCTGTATCAGCATCAGTAACACTATAATTTTCTTCATCTCTCTACTCAACAATCGTGTTTATCCTCTCATAGTTGTACCTTTCTTTGTTAAAAACGTTTTTTATCTGCGCATCGCGATTTTGCATGCTCCGAATAGCTTAAAAAATAAACATAAGATAGCTTACGCGTCGAGTTTGAAGCGTTCTAGCTTTGAAACGCATGACATCAAAATACTTTGCGCTGGCCAAAAGTGGTTTCTTCGTGTCCAAAGCTATTGTGGTGAGTTCTTCATTCCAGCAGCACAGGTAGGACACCGATTACGAAGGAACATTGCGGTCATTACTGCTTTCCCCCATTAGCGTATGACATTTCAGCGTGGTCCATCATACATCTTGTACACTCCACCAGTGTAGTGTATTCATGCGATCAGCTACTTTATTTAGCTGAGGAGTATATGGCGGCTAAAACTTGAGCACGATTCCTCGATCCGTGCAAAATTGGTCAGTTTGCCAGACGTGCACTCACCACCATTGCCACTTCAAAGAGGTCATCTCGCTTGCTGGTTTGCTTTTCAGCAAATGCAACAAACTCGGCCAATTTGTCTACAACGTCAGACTCGGACATAATTCGGTAGAAACCACAGTATCGCGACTTGTCATCGCTCCACTGAATGTTGACGATTCCATTGGACCGCACACGTCACTATGCACTACAAGAATGTCTTTGTTCAATGCAGCGAAGACGTCCGTAAGCACACACGAGTTTGTTATCCAAGTATACACGCGTCACAAAGCTCCCACTTTATCTAAAGGTTATGGATGTACACAATCCATCCCGGTCTAATCCGAATCGCGGCTCAACATAATTTTTACTTTTGCAAATTGAGGTAACTACGTCAAGTAAAATGAGTGGATCCGAGAACTAGAAGTGTAAATCTCAATAAGCAACTCACTTACCATGGATACTTCCGCTCTGTCAAGTGCCTTTGCTTTAAAGCAAAAGACTCTTCACTTCGCTTCTCCAGCCTCCTTTACCTTCCGGCCTCAGAAACTCAACAGGTTGCGAGCCCAACGACCACGTTCTCTGCGCAAGATGTCTCTACAATGGTGCTTGTCGACAAGTTTAACAAGGACAACTATGTTATGTGGTGCCGATACATTTGTGGCGAGTTTCTCACCAAGTCGGTGTGTCATGTGGTTAACCGGGAGGTGACACCGACATTTACTGATGCCCACTCCAGCGATGAGTAAAGCAGAGCCAGCAACATTGCGTTTAATTTGATGCTACTTCACATGGACGCGAATTACCGTCATGTGGTCGACAAAGAAGTAGGATTCGTACACCTTACGGTGAATCGCAAAAGGCTGGACGCGTTTACATAAATCGCAACTCTTCAGCATGGAAATGGAGGATGGTGACAACGTCTTGCATCGTTGCATCGAGGTTACTAACATGCGCGCAAAGACGGAGGATGAGGACTTCGCAATCTGTCTGCTTTGAAGTCTGCCAAAAGCTACGAGAACGTTGTGCTAAACTTGAGAAGAGCAATGCAGAATTACGGACGCAAGACGTTGTGAAGGTGTTAACAAACGAGCACATCAAGCGACAAGGTGAAAGGATCGTGAACGTGAAGACTGAAGATGCAGCCGAGGCGTTTAGTGCCGAAATAGAGTTCCGCCAATGCACAGATTGTGGTAAATTGGGGCATTCAATAGAGCGATGCTGGACCAAGCAAAAATTACAATGGAGGAGCTCGACGCGGCGTGCAAGTTCGTAAATGTGGAGCTAGCAATGAACATTTTCGGTACAACAATGACAACTATTACAATCGAATTGCGCTTGCAGTATCAATGAAATCCGAGCTGTCTTCGAGTAAGAAGATACCAGGCATGTGGTCCATTAACATCGGTGCCCCTCATCACATATTCTACGACAAAACCACCTGGACGAGCAAGACCGTGGCGAGCTTATGGGAGCAAACGGTCTTGCTCGTCCAGGTGTCATTTATGGGCGTAGGGACAGCGGTGACGTACGCGACATCGAGATCAAAGGCGCGCTTGACGTTCCAAAGATGAGAAAGAACATACTTTCTGTTCCACAGATTATCGGAGGTAGCCGGTTTACCACGGTTTGTTCCGGCTTTTCCGGTTTCCTAGGCTATCCAATACGAGCAGCTGTCCGACGATTCAAACAACGATGGCGTCATGTTAGACGCATGGATAGGCGCACTTAAGGTGATCGCGCTCAGATGAGATAATGCTTTTGCCAAAAAGCAAGTCATTCTGCTTGGCTTAGATAAATGATCGGCTAAGAGGTAGCAAATAGTTGCGAACTAAGGACCTTATTAATATACTCACTTTGGAATCTCCTTTCTTCTTCACAAGTATCTACGCTCGGTCTTTCCTCTTTTCCGCAACTCTCACTTCTTTGCATATGCCCCGCTCAGCTTTCAATACGGCTAACAAAAGCGGCTGTTTTCAAGATGTGTTTAACGAAGCGCACATAGAAATTGCGTTGAAATATTCGAAAAGGGTAGTGGCAACAGCTGACCTAGCTGACGATCTCTACTAGCTACGGACTCCACAGCGGCAAGTATGATCGAAACAAGTAACAAGATCAAACTTCATGCCCGATTGGGCCACGCGTCAAGTAATGTTCTGCGCAAAATGATTGGCGGTGGAATAATTAAAAACGTTTTCGATACGTCAATTTTGCCGAGCAGTTGTCGTGTGTGCCAAGAGGGCAAGATGGCCTATACACCATTCCCAGGCAACTTTCACAAGCGTCGATATGCCTCCTTTGAGCTATTATGCTCTGGTATCTGCGGTCCAAAGGAGCAATTGGACGAAGACAGCGGATGAATGAAGGCATCTGCTTGCAAGCCAGACCAGGCAACGGAGATTCGATCAAGACGTACATTCCAAAGGTCCAGATTCAATTTGGAAAGAATGTCAAGTTTGTACGACATGACGGAGCTCGTGAGCTTGCATCCGACTCGCTAAAGAGAGTGAGGGTGTTGAGCAGCAGATAAAAGCTCGATATGCGCATCAAACCAACGACAACGCTGATCGCGCTATAAGAACGATTGTGACGATAAAACGCGGCATACTTCATCACGCTGAACTGACCAAGCGCCTCTAGAGAGAGGCTGTTATGGTTGCGATCTACATCAAGAATCGCCTTTCTTCGCCAAAAATAAAAAAGCTCCATTCGAGATCATTCACAAGCTCGAACCAAGCGTCAAGCATATGCGTGTCATTGAGGGTCGGGCTTATATTTTGACTTCGAAGGAAAAGAGGCTCAAGTGGGATCCCAAATCTCAAGCCGGTCTGCGTTGTAGGCTATGAAGATGTGTCCAAAACATATCGAGTCTACGAAGTTAAAACCCAGGAAATAGTCAACAGTGGGGACGTTACGTTTGATAAGTAAATTTTCGGTGATTTAAAAGTCAACATCTTTGACGACATTGAAGAAGTAAACCTGGACTCAAAAAAGAAGCCGATGATTTTACATAAACGGCGAATTTCAAGCAAACAGATGAGCGCAAGCCTCGATCACAAGAACAAAACCAGTCGGGGGAAATTGCAAGTCCCGGGTATCATGAAGCAGGACTGATAAAAACAAGTGCTCCTGAAGAATTAGATTTACGTTGGATCAAGCGGCAAATTTGCGTGTTGACAGAATCTAGGATTAGCCAAGAATTTCATGCTTCCGAAAACGAAATCATCGACTCAACTACACCGACATTTTGGCGTGGACGTGAAAATGCAGTTGAAGCATACAAATTATTGAGAGCCTGACAACCTTTGTTGGCGCAAAGAAATTCGTGTGGAGCTTAATTCAATGCAGCCTCGTCAAGGTTCTTTAGCTGCAAAGTTGCCGTCAGGACTACATGCTATTGTGATCAAGGTTTCTTTGGATCAAACAAAAAGCCGACGGCTGAATTGAATACACGAGGCACGACTCGTGGCAAAGGGCTTCCGACAAAAATATGGAATTGACCATACGGAACTGAGATCAAGTACGTGACATTACGACTGGTCATCGCTTGGGCCAAGTACTTTGAATGGTCACTCAACCAAATGAATTTAGTAACGGCGTTTCTCTATGAAGTAATGAAGGAAGTTGTTTACTGCACTATATCAGAAGGAGTCCAACTTGACAAACAATTTGACTGACTTGTGCTCGACAAAGCAATTTATGGTCAGATACAAGTCTCTCGCGTGCGGCACGAACTTCTTGATGAGTTTGTTTGCTCGATTGGATTTCAAGTTTCAGCCTTCAACACATGCCTTCACATCAAGATTTTGGACGATTACTGCGTGCTACTTATGGTATATGTCGATGATGTTCTAATTATTGGGGTTTAATTGAGTTAATTGCACATAGAAATTTGACCTAAAGCATCGCTTTGAGATGACCGACAGTGGTAAGTGCGCGTTTGCTCTGGGCATTGAACTTGTAGACAACGATGACAGCAGCATAACAATGTTTCAACGGCGATACAGCAATGACATTTTTAAGCAAATGGGCATGAAAGATTGCGAGGCAGTTAGTCATTAGTCCAACAGATATTAGCTTAAAGCTCATGCTACGATGGGTTGATAGTTGAGGTACCAATAAGCTAACCGTAAACTTGTCCAAGTCGATACCGCGTGATTATGGCGTTTTTGCCAATATTAAGATGCATATGATGCCTGGATGACTTAAAGCAAAACGTTCAAATGAATTTACTTCCAATTATTTTTTCTCCTGCAGAGTCGTCTCCACTTCAAGGTGTAAATTTCTCGTGCACTCTCAAAGCCCTTTCTTTTTCTCGTCCTGTGCTCAACAGCTTACAACAGGTCATGAGCCCAAGATGTCTTCTATCCAAGATACCGCTACCAAGATCTCTATTGACAAGTTTGATGGGGACAACTACGCGACATAGAGCTGCTACATACGTGGCACGTGGTTAGCCTGAAAACCACCCCCGCCTTCGACAATCCTCGCGCTGTGGAGGAGTACGTCAAGCTGAGCAACATTGCGTTCGATTTGATGCTGCTCCACATGAGCGCGGGTTACCATCACGTGGTGAATGACTCCAAAAAAGTATGGGACGCGTGGGCACGATTGAAAACTCCCTACGGCGGATCGCAGAAGGTGGGGCGGATCTTCTTGAAGCGACAGCTGTTCAGTATTGAGATGACAGAAGGCGACAATGTTACGCACCATCGCAATGAGGTCCTCAACACTAGTGTTAAGCTCAGCAGCATCAATGCCAAGATAGAGAGCGAGGACGTGGCGACCTACTTGTTGCCCAGTCAATCCAAGAGCTACAAGAACGTCGATATTGACTTGGAGATGAACAGCGGGAAACTGCAATCGAAAGCCGTCGTTAATCCTGCTCATGAATTAGCATATCAAAGACAAGAAAACAAGACGTTGCCGGTGAAAACCAAAAAAGCAACCAAGGCTTTCAGTACCGAGCGTGAGTTTCGTCAGTGTACATTCTGCAGGATATTGGGGCACGCGGTTGAGCGGTGCTGGACCAAGCAGAAAGAAAATGATCAAGGATATCGACGCGGCGGTAATGCTCATGGACGCGGACCGAATCAAATTAAGTGGCAAAGCCACAACGGTTGCTACAACGGCGGATATACGATCGAATGGTGCTTACTGTTTCGTTGATATATGGACTTTCGACGGCAAAAGATATGTGTGGAATGTAGGTGATTGATAGTGGGGCGACGCATCACAATTTGCCACGACGAGTCCAAGTTAAAACTTTTTGACGAGCGCAAGAAGTATTAGTCTCGGACGACAACAAGGCTTTTATCACTGGTGTCGGGACTACTGTTGTGAAGGTGGTTTATCTTGACGGTGAAGAGCGTGAAATTAAAATCAAGAACGCGTTTACGCTCCAAGCATGAGCAAAATTTGTTTTATCAATACCACAGATCACCAAAGGCGGCAAGTGTCAAGTTTTGTTTGATGGTGCCAAAATAAACTAAAGGCGAAAGCAGATCTTGCGGATAAACTCTACTGGCTTCGTTCGTCACAACGATAAGTGAATACTGCTTCACAATCAAAGTACAAAAATCTTCATGCGCGTATGGGCCACGCACGAGTTGATGACTTATGTGGACGCCTCGATCAGCAGTTGAAGATACGATTCCTCGACTAGCAGCAATGTATCGGTAAGCTACTGGTACTGATATCGTTCAACGATGCGACCAGGCAACAGTGACGTCATGGAAAGGTGCGCACTTAAAAAAGATTTTACCCGGATGGTAAGTCGTTGTGATAGGCTTAGATAATTAATTGGCTTAAAGGTTGCACGTAGTTGGGGAACTAAGGACTTAAGTAATATATTCACTTTGCATTTTGCCATCTACCGCTCACGTAACCTTTTTGAATAGGTCATAAGTCCAAGTCCCGCGGATTCTGACTCCTGCGCCTCCACTTCTGACACTGCCTTCGCCGCCACTATGAATGCCACGTCTAGCCGGATCAACAAGTTCGACGGAACGAGTAGAAGTTCAAGATGCGAATGATGTTGGGGGAGCGCAACTTCTGAGAAGTCGCGAGCGAGGAGATAAAGCGTGAGCAACTGAGTAACCCGATCGACCAGTCGACCTTCAAGCGTAAGGCCCGAAAGGCGCTGGCGATAATCTGTCTTGCGATGGAGGACTCGCAGCTGCCGCTGGTTCGCTTGGCCAAAGATGCGTATGATCCATGGTGAATATTGAGGGACATTTTGAGATGGGGGGGGCTGACAAACAAGCTCTTCCTTCGTTGCAGGTTTTTCACGACGATGATGGGGGATAACGACCGTGTGCTTGAGCATACGATCAAGCTAAGATGTTAGCTGATCAGCTAGACGCCCCGGCGAGTCACGCTTTTTGGATGTCTATGTGATTCGCACCAATTCCTAATCACGGCGCTGGAGTCACGTTCCGACACGCTGACATGGAAGCTTGTGGCGTCGTGTCTATTGCTTGAAGAGATGGGACGCAAGGAACAAGGTGGCGGCGTCAATGGACCCGCGCACGGGCAAGGACAAACGTTTATGACGTCGGAATACGGACGGCGCAAGGGGCGCCAAGCGACTGCTAAGGCCAGCAGTGCGTGCCATTATTGTGGGAAACACGGGCATTGAATACATGAGAATTTGTGAGAGCGCAGATTGGCAACGGCCGGTGCAGCGTGCAAACATCGTGCAGAGGAACGACGACTTGGGTGATTTTCTCTACTCGGTTGCTGGGAACTCAAGAGCCGCCAAGTCGAGTTGCGTATGGCCGGTTGACTCGGGTGCGAGCAGCACATTAAATCCTCGAAGGAGGTTATGACAAAATACAAGGATATTTCTCCGGTGGACGTTCATCTCGCAGACGACGGTGCTGATCGAGCGATCGGGACTGGTGACATTGGAAGGTCTATGAAGACGGCCCATATAAAAAGGAGGGTATGCTTTGCGGGGTATAGGTTTTTTTAAAGCTATTGCGCAATTTCTTCTCCGTTAGACGTCTCACAAAAGATGTTGGACCAGATACGCTCGAAAGAGATCGCTGTTATGTCCAGGCAATAGAACTGCAGTGAAAGTGTGGAGTACGCGAGAGCAAAGAACTGTTCAAGTTGTGTTTGGCGCGTGGCAGTATTGACGAAGCTAATGTGACAATTTCGTCGGGATGCCACTTCATACCTCTGGCACCTACAACTTCGACACATTGGGCATAGTGGTCTAGACACGATCGTCAAAACGAATTATGATGTTGGCATCGGCCTTGTTTCGGTCAAACAATGGGAGCTGTGCGAAGGTTGCGCTTGGCAACCAAACGTGAGTGAGTTTTGTGCTAAAGTCGCCTCATCATGCAAAGAAGTTGTTGAAAGTAATTCGTAGTGATCTGTGTGGACCGATGCAGTCGACGACTTTTAACGACAAGCAAAACTTTGTCTTTTTCACAGACGAGTACTCGCACTCCATTTTGGCTGCGAATCAAGTCTGAAGTTGCCGACAAATTTGCCGAGTTCGAAGCGTTTGCTGGAACTCAAACCGGCAAAGTCGTCAAAGCTTTTCGCTGCGATAATGGTGGCAAGTACACATCGGGTGACATAGCCAAGTTCTGTAAGCGGCGCGGTATCGAGCAAAAGTTCACGCCACCTTATACTCCGCAGCTAAACGAAGTGGCTAAACGCATGTACCGGACACTGGTAATGTGCAGCACGCTGGACTGTCTAAGACGTGTAGTGTAGCAATTTGGATCCCTACTTTTCTTCGCAATCGTTGCCCAACGCGAGGGAATGGACCGCAAGAAAGCCTGTACTGACAAAGTAAGCGTGTTTTAATTTTTGTTATGGCGCCTAAGTAAAAGTACAGCAGGTTTGACGCTCGGTCAGTACGCTGTGGATATCTTGTCTACTCAGAGCATGAAAAAGCGTATTAATTCGAGGAAGTAAAGAGTGGCTGTGTGCTTGTTAGCCGCGACGCAAAGTCTATAGAAGATACTTTCGACGGTGAGAAGCGCGACCGTCGCTATCGCGATGTCGTTGTTCAAGGTGATGATGAAGCGACTGGTCAGAACTCTCCACAGCATGATCCGACGGTTTACGAGACCAAAGAATCCGCGCAGGATATAAAAAGTTAAGCCCGACAGTGAGCGACACCAACGAGTCTAATCGCTCAAAAATACGACCGAAGTGCCATGGTCTAAACGACAGATTCAAGAAATGCCAGCCACAGCGCATGATATTGAGGCTGCGTACGCTGTGAATTTAGCGGGAGAAATGCCGACTACCTTTAAGTCGGCGATGGAATTCAAGGACGATAAGTGGAAGGAAACAGGCGTTCGGAACTAGCGTCGCTTCAAAAAAACAAGGCCTGGCCGCTCATACCCCTTCCGAAAGGACGCAAGGCATTCGGCAGTCGATGAGTGTTTCGCGTCAAGGAGAATCAAGCCGGGGAAGTCGGGCGATACAAGGCGCGTCTAGTTGATAAAGGCTTTGCACAGATATTTGGCATCCACTTTGTAAAATTGTTTGTGCCTTTTGCCACTTTTACGTCGATTCGGATTTTGCTCAGTCTGGCTACCAAGTACGGACTCGCGGTCCATCAGTTGAATGTGAAGACAGCGCTTTTGAATGGCCAGCGCGATGGGGATATCTACATGGCGCAGCTTAATGGCTATACAAACATGGCGAATCCATGGGGACACCACTTCGTACCTCTGTCACCTTCGACTTGGTCACATTGGCCATGCTGCCTTAAATGCCATTACCAAAAAGGCTATGGGACCAAAATCGACTTGAACTCGGTGAGTAAGTGGGAGCTAGCTCTGCAACGGTTGCGCGCTCGGTAAACATACAAGGGTGTGATTTATGCAGTCATCCCCAAGCCGCGCCAAAAAGTGCTGAAAGTCATACACAGTGACATTAGTGGGCCGATCCAAACATCAACATTCGGCGGCAAGCGCTAATTCGTCACGTTTATCGATAAAAATTTGCATTTTGCGTCGTATTTCTGCTGAAAAGCAAATCTGAGGTGGCCGACAAGTTTGTCGTATTTGTTGCATTGGTCGAGACACAAACAAACAAGCGTGTCAAGACACTTCGCTGCGACAATGGTGGCGAATATACTTCTGGTGTGATGACCAAGTTCTGTGCAAAACGTAGCATTATTCAAAAAATTACGCCCCCGTACACTCCTCAGCTGAATGAGGTAGCCGAACGGATGATTCGTACGCTTGTGGAATGCGCCCGCTGCATGATGAAACATGCTGGCTTATTCAAGTCATACTGGGGTGAAGCAGTGATGACAGCTACATCTCTTCGGAATCGGTGTCCAACGCGTGCTGTAAATCACG